>JAJMSD010000050.1:0-50160 GCA_030558265.1 [Candida] pseudocylindracea
CCCCGTAGACGGCCCGCCGCACGCGCGGGCACCGGGCCGGGGCCGCCCGGCGACGCGCCCGCGCGCGGGGGATTTTCGTCATTCTCCGTGCCGCGCTGCCGCGCTGCCCCTCAAATCCCCTCCCACCCCCCGACAGCATTCGCGGCTGGCTACGCCCCATCGCGCCGAGCCCACCACTAGCGGAACGGATTTCTTTCTACCGGAACGAGGCCCCGGCGTTGTGTACACCCCTGGCCCCCCGTCCGCACCCCCTACGTCCCTCCACAGGCCCGCCGCCCCCCGTCCGCGCCTTTGCCAAGTCTCGCCACCCCCGGGACTCTCGGTTCAGTTTTTTCTCCCTGGTGTTGTGTGAGCGCGGTTCCGTGTTTTCGCCCTTTCCATTCCCAGCGCGAGTTTGTCCCCCCGTTGTTCCTTGCCCCCCTTCGCAAGCACACGCGCGCACCCCACGCTCTCCCCCCAGTTCCCCCCCTCCGCTAGTGTCGTTCTTCCGCAGCCATGGCCGACTCCCAGGAAGCCGACATTGACTCGATTGTGGACCGCTTGCTAGAAGTGAGAGGGTCCCGGCCCGGCAAGCAGGTGACGCTCCAGGAGTACGAGATCCGCTACCTATGCACCAAGGCGCGCGAGATCTTCATCCAGCAGCCGATCTTGCTAGAGTTGGAGGCGCCGATCAAGATCTGTGGCGACATCCACGGGCAGTACTACGACTTGTTGCGGTTGTTTGAGTACGGCGGGTTCCCCCCCGAGGCGAACTACTTGTTCCTCGGCGACTACGTCGACCGCGGCAAGCAGCTGCTCGAGACCATCTGCCTTCTCCTCGCGTACAAGATCAAGTACCCCGAGAACTTTTTCATTCTCAGAGGCAACCACGAGTGCGCGCTGATCAACCGGATCTACGGCTTCTACGACGAGTGCAAGCGGAGATACAACATCAAGTTGTGGAAGACGTTCACCGACTGCTTCAACTGCTTGCCAATTGCCGCCATCATCGACGAGAAGATCTTCACCATGCACGGCGGGCTCCTGCCCGACTTGAACCTGATGGAGCAGATCCGCCGGGTGATGCGCCCGACGGACATTCCCGACGTTGGCTTGTTGTGCGACCTTCTCTGGGCCGACCCGGACAAGGACATTACCGGCTGGTCCGAGAACGACCGGGGCGTGAGCTTCACGTTTGGCCCCGACGTCGTGCTGCGCTTCTTGCAGAAACACGACATGGACTTGATCTGCCGTGCCCACCAGGTGGTGGAGGACGGCTACGAGTTCTTCAGCAAGCGCCAGTTGGTGACCTTGTTCAGCGCGCCCAACTACTGCGGCGAGTTCGACAACGCGGGCGCCATGATGCTGGTGGACGAGCTGCTCTTGTGCTCCTTCCAGATCCTCAAGCCGGCCGAGAAGAAGCCCAAGTACCTGTACGGCAACATCGGCAACCAGCGCCCGGTCACGCCGCCGCGCCAGCCCGCCAAGAAGAAGAAGTAACGCGCGGGCGGCTCTAGACAGCGGTGCAGCGGCCGCGTGTCTTCCGTGTAGCTGTGGGTGTCTGTTCTCCCTCCGCCTCCGCTGGCCCGGTGTCCTACGCAGTCCACCCGCGAGTGGCCAATACCACGGACTCGGTGTATACGCTTCAATCTGTTTTCTGTCTATCGCCGGTAGCGCCGCCCTAGGGCTCGCACGTGCCCTCCGGCACGCAGCGCCCCGCACGCGCGAAAAAGCAGTCACACGCCCCGCGGTCGCGTGCCCGCTCGCTGCAGGATTCCACGCCGATATCCTGCATGCTTACCTAAGATGCGCTCCGCTCGCGCCCCGGCGGTGGCAATTTTTTTCAGTCTTCAACCTCTCCTTCTTTACCTCCAACGCTCTCGACATGGTATGCCACGCGCAGCCGGAGCGCAGACTGATGCGGGGACGGGTGCCGGTGCTGCGGCCGCGCCTCCCGTGATGGCACGCGACCTTTGCCAGCGCGTGCCCTGCTGGGTCCCCTTGCCAGCACGCGACCCTTGCCGACCCCGGCTCCGCGTCTCTCTGCTTCTCCCCGCTCCTTGCCCACGCTCCGTACTAACACCCCAGGTTCTCGTTCAGGATTTGTTGCACCCCTCTGCTGCCTCTGAGGCCAAGAAGCACAAGTTGAAGCAGCTCGTGCAGGGCCCCCGCTCCTACTTCATGGACGTCAAGTGCCCTGGCTGCCTTAACATCACCACTGTCTTTTCTCACGCCCAGACCGCCGTCACCTGCGACTCGTGCACCACCGTGTTGTGCCAGCCCACCGGTGGCAAGGCCAAGTTGACCGAGGGCTCTTCTTTCAGAAGAAAGTGATGCATGACTATAGGCGTGGTGTATAGTAATCAAACCCCCCCGTGAACCCTGGCTGTCTCTGTGGCACGCCCCTCGGCGCGCGCTCCTCCTCGCTCCTCGTAACCTGATTCTTTTCTCTGCCGGATCGCATCCCATGTCCCAGATGCTCCTCCTCGTGCTCACGGCGCTCCTCGGCCTTGCCATCGCCGTGGGCCTCGTCTCCGCGCGCCCGTGGAGACTAGGCTGGCGCTTCAGCCCCACCGTCGCCGTCATCGGGCCCTGCGACGGCGGCAAGACCACCTTCGTCGACCAGCTCGAGCGCGTGGCCAGTGGCCGAGCCGCCGCCGACGCCCCCACCGTCACCCTGATGCTGCTGCGCACTGTTCTGCTCCCGTACCCGTTGACGGCGCCCGGCACCCAGCGCTTCGACGTCGTGGACCACCCCGGCCACCCCGCACTCCAGCAGCTCATGTTGGCGCGGCTCCGGGAGCTGTTGACAGCCCTCCGCGGCGTCGTGGTGGTGCTCGACGCGGCATGGCTCAAGGCCGACATCGACCGGCTCTGCAGCGAGCTTCTCGTGCCGGTGTTGAAGACGACCGAGAGCCGTGCCGGCGGTGTCGACGTCTTGTTCGCCGTCAACAAGACGGACCTGTTCAATGCCCAGAGCGTGGCCCGGGTGCGCCAGGCAGTCGAGGACGGCATCCGCCGCGCCGTGCGCGACGAAAAGCACCAGGTGCTGGGCTCGAACGAGGACACGCTGGCCGCGGCGCCCGGCTTTTCCCTCGACGAGTTGGAGGGCAACATGGACTTTGTCGGCGGCAGCGCGTTGAAGGGCGACGTGTCGCTGTGGATGGACTGGATCGACGAGCGCTTGATGAACCCGATCTGAGTGCCACAACACTGGCGCTGTTGCGGCCGGCACGTGCGCACTGACTCATAGCGAAAAATCTAGCCCGAAGCGCGCCACTTTCTCATGTCCACGTTCGGCACGGCCTTCAGAGTCACCACCTACGGCGAGTCCCACTGCAAGAGCGTGGGCTGCATTGTCGACGGCGTGCCGCCCGGCATGGCGCTCCTGGAGGCGGACATCCAGCCGCAGCTCACGCGCCGGCGGCCCGGGCAGCTGAAGCTCTCGACGCCGCGCAACGAGAAGGACCAGGTCGAGATCCAGAGCGGCGTGGAGAACGGCCGCACGCTCGGCAGCCCGCTTGCCATGCTTGTGCGCAACGAGGACCACCGCCCGCACGACTACCTGGAGACGGACTTGTACCCGCGCCCGCTGCACGCCGACTACACGTACATCCAGAAGTACGGCCTCAAGCTGGCCTCCGGCGGCGGCCGGCTGCTGGCGCGCGAGACCATCGGCCGCGTGGCTGCGTCTGGCGTGGCCGAGAAGTTGTTGAAGCTCGCCAACGGCGTCGAGATTGTCGCGTTCGTGCTGCAGATCGGGCCGGTGCTGATGGACCGCAGCGTGGGCAACCCGCAGTTCATGGAGACGCTCAGCACGTGCACGCGCGAGAGCATTGACGCGTGCGGGCCCATCCGCTGCCCCGACGCCGCCTTGCAGGAGCTGATGGTGAAGGTGATCGAGGAGCACCGCGACGCCAAGGACCTGATTGGCGGCGTGGTGACGTGCGTCGTGCGCAACCTTCCTGTGGGCTTGGGCGAGCCGGCGTTCGACAAGCTCGAGGCCAAGTTGGCGCACGCCATGCTCCTGATCCCCGCCTCCAAGGGCTTTGAGGTCGGCAGCGGCTTTGCCGGCGTGGCCATGCCCGGCTCCAAGCACAACGACATGTTTGTCCAGGGCGCCGAGCCCGGCAAGCTCCGCACCAAGACCAACAACTCCGGCGGCATCCAGGGCGGCATTCTGAACGGCGAGCACATCTACTTCCTGGTGGCCTTCAAGCTGGCCGCCACCATCTCGCAGGCCCAGGAGACGGTCACCTACGACGGCACCGAGGGCACCTTGGCGGCGCGCGGCCGCCACGACCCCAGCGTCACGCCCCGCGCTGTGCCCATCGTCGAGGCTATGGCGGCGTTGGTGTGTGCCGACATGTTGTTGATCCAGAAGAGCCGCGAGTACGCCCGGGCGTTGTCCGCGTAGCTGCCGTGTCCCACCGACACCCTGCACCAGTTCCATGTTCACCCTGCACCAGTTCCATGTTCACCCTGCCCCCGGCCCGCCGTGTCGTTCCTGCGCTGCCGCATCGCACCCCGCGCTTACCCCGCATCCTGCAAACCCTGCGAAAAAAGCCGCGCCATTCGTGCGTGACCTGGTCCCATGCTGCTCCTTTCCGCCGCGCGCGCCGCCCAATTCGCCTGCCGCCGCTTGTCGCTGGCGGTGCCGGTGCGCCCGCCGCCCGGGATCTACGCCCCCGCGCCCACCTTCTTTCTCGAGGACGGCCACGCCATCGACTATGACGCCCAGGCCGCGCACGCCGCCTACCTCGTCAACGGCGGCATTAGCGGCGTCGTGTGCCTGGGCCTGACGGGCGAGTTTGCCCACACCACGCGCGAGGAGCGTGCCGAGTTGGTCAAGACGGCTGTCGCGGTCTTGGGCGACGAGCGGCCCGTGATGGCCGGCGTGGCGCTCAACAGCTTGGACGACGCCGCCACCGAGATCGAGCTGGCTGCCCGCGCCGGTGCCCGCTACGCCATGGTGTTGCCCAGCAACTACTTTGGCGTCTCCATCACGCAGGCGGGCTTGAAGGACTGGTACACGCGGTTGGCGGACCGCGCGGCCATCCCGATCTTGTTGTACATGTACCCGGGCGTGCTGAACAACGTGCCGTTCGCGCCGGAAACGGCGGTCGAGTTGCTGGCCCACCCCAACATTGTCGGCGCCAAGGTGCTGTACGGCGACGTGGCGCACCACATCCTCATTGGCATGGACCCGCAGGTGCGCGCCGCCAACTTCACGACGCTCACAGGAATCGGCCAGGTGTTGCTCCCGGTGATGACGGTCGGCACCGAGGGCGCCATCGACTCGTTGGCAAACGTGTTCCCCAAGCTGATGATGCACTTGTGGCGCTTGTGCCGCGAGGGCCTGGTCGACGAGGCGCGCGAGGTCATGTACACGGTCGCGCGCGGCGAGGAGATTGTCAACCAGGGCGACATCATCGGCGTCAAGCACGCTCTCCAGCAGTTCACCGGAATCAACCGCTCCGCGTTGGGCCGTCTGCCGATGAACGCGCCGTTGGCGCCGGGGTTGTGGGAGCTGTTGCGCCCCGTGTACGACGAGATGGTGCAGTTGGAGAACCTGTTGTAGGCGGGCACGGCCGCCCCGCCGCGCTGTCTGTGCGCCGAGTCGCTACCCGCACCCCGCCCGCCTGCGTCGTTGCCCGTCACGTGTGCGGGGCGTGCGCTCACCGCCGTGCATCATGCGTAGAAAGTGCCGCCTTCCATACAGCTTTCACCCGGCGCTTCTTCCAGGACACCGTTTGCCGCCCGAGCAACTGCTGCTGCGTTCTGCCGCTGTCCCCCCACGTGCGTGTGTCTCTGTTGCCCGCCCGTGCGCATCTGCTCTGCAGCCCGTCCTTCCACGCCCCCTGCAGCCCCCCGGCGCAAGCTTGCTGCACGTCGGGCATCCTCTCCCCGCCGGAAGCCACGGCCCCTCGCATACACAGTCCCGTCTGGTGTCTGCTCTCATGAACAGCGTGCCAGACGCGCCGAAGGACGACGCTCCGCCGTCCGCCGGGCTCTCGGCCGACCTGGCCACCCACAGAGCCGACATCTTTTCCAAGCTCAACCCCTTCGGCTCGCGACGCGGCCTGCAGTCGCTGGCCCGGCCCAGCATGAGCCGGCTGGGCCTGACGCACCTGTTGGGGCTTCTCCTGTTGGGCCGCCATGCCTTTGCCCACCTGTCGAGCGAACTGCTCGAGCTGGTGTCGAGCAAGCGCCTGCTCCGGCCGCTGCGCCCCCGCAACCTCCGGGGCTCCAGCGCGGCGGATCTACGCGCGGCGGTGGCCGCCGCGGTCTCTGCCTCCACAACCGCCTCGCCGCCCTCCGAGGCCCCCGGGCGCGCGCACACCACGCCGCCGCGCTCCCCGCTGCATCTGCGCAGCAACTCCAAGTCGAGCCTGCACCACCATCATCACCACAACCCGGTGCAGCTGATCACGGCACACTTGCAGAAACACCACATCCAGAAGCCGCTGTTCCTCAGCCTTGCGCCGGTCTCGTCGACGCTGCCGGTGAACGTGGGCTGCAGCGCGCACCTGACACCGGCGCAGCTGGCGCAGGACGCGCTAGGCCAGCAGCACCGCTCGCGCATGTCGCTGGCCACGCTGCTGCTGCTGTCGATGCGGCTGGAAATCACCACCTTGCCCTCGTTCGGGCTGTTCCCGCTGCTGGTGGTGAAGGAGACGCTGCGCGTGCTGCTCGAGATCGACCCCGTTCTGAAACGCAAGGTGCTCAACACGTACGAGATCATGCAGGAGTTGGGCAGCGGGCAGCATGGCCGGGTGGACCTCGCCAAGGACTTGCTTACGAACGACTTGGTGGCGATCAAGATCATCGACCGGCACGGCAAGGCCATTGCCGGGCGCGTCTCCACGCCGGGCAGCACGCCCGAGGACAAGGTGCGGCGCGAGATTGCCATCATGAAAAAGTGCCTGCACCCGCACATTGTCCAGTTGCGGGAGGCGCTCGACGACACGACGCAGCACAAGGTGTATCTCGTGTTGGAGTACTGCGAGGGCGGCGAGATTGCATGGGAGCAGACCGAGAGCGGCGTGCCGGCGCTCACCTTCTCGAAGGCCCGCCTCTTCTTCCGCGACTTGGTGCTCGGCTTGGAGTACCTCCACTTCCAGGGCATCATCCACCGCGACATCAAGCCCGCAAACATGTTGCTCCACGCCAATGGGGCCGTCAAGATCTCCGACTTTGGTGTCAGCTTTCTGGGCGACCTCGGCGCGGGCTGCGACGACCTCGAGTTGGCCAAGACGGCCGGCACCCCGGCCTTCTACGCGCCCGAGTTGTGCAGCATGGACTCCGAGGGCGGCTTGATCACCTCCAAGATTGACATCTGGTCCTGCGGCGTCACCCTCTACTGCCTTTTGTTTGGCCGGCTTCCCTTCAACGCGGATCTGGAGTTTCTTCTCTACGAGGCGATCGCCTCCGAGACGGTGCAGTTCCCGCCCCGCCCCGCCGACGTGTCCCCGGAGGAGTACGCCGACGCGTGTGCCTTGCTTGTGCGCTTGTTGGACAAGAACCCCGACACGCGCATCACCCTCAAACACGTGAAGCTGCACCCGTTCATGCAGCGCTGGATGCTGGCAGAACAGGTGGTGTACTTTGCCCGGTGCAACAACGCCTTGGAGGCGGGCCGCATTGCGGTGCTGAACGAGGATATGGACTCGGCCGTGCTCAAGATCGGCTCCAAGATCAAAAAGTCGCTTGCGCGTGCCTTCATCCGGTTTGCGGGCTTGGCACCGACGCCCACCACCACCACCCGCGCTCAGCTGCCGTTGCTGAAGCAGGTGACGGGCGCGTCGGCCGCCAAGAGCACGGCGGCGCCGCGTGCCAAGAGCCCGCTCCAGCAGTTGGGCAACTGGTCGAGCCAGGGCGGCCGTGCCCTGGCGTTTGGCCGGCCCGCCGGCAGCACGCACACGGGCGCCCCCGCGTTCCTCTCCGGCCGCACCCTGCCCGTGACGCACGCGGTGCGGCCGCTGCCGTTTGCCCGCAGCGGCAGCGCGCCTCCGGCCGAGCTGGCCTCCAGCGGCAGCACCGTTGCCGTAGCGGGACCCTCCTCCACCGAGAGCGGGACGCTGGCGCCGACGATTGTGGGGGTCTCGGTGGAGACGTCGGTGCACGCCGCCGCGGATGCCACCGCGGACGCCGGTTTGCTGCCGGCCAGCCCCGCGGCCCTGGTGTCCGCTGGCGGGTCGCTGGTGGCGGTGCAGCAGCCGACGCCCAAGAAGGTGCTCGGGCTGCTGGTGCGGTTCTCGCAGCCGGTGCTGGCCGGCGGCCTGGACCTGGACCTGGACCTGGACGACGGGGCGTTTGAGTTTGGCGGCAAGGGCCCGGCGCAGGTGGCGTTCCCGCGGCGCCCGCTGTTGTACCGCGCGTACCAGCTGCACGACTCGCTGATCAAGGGCGTGCCAGCGGCGGGCCGCCGCAGCGCGGAGACGCCGGACCAGATGGGCGAGTGGCTCCCGCTGGACGCCGATCTCTCGCAGTTGGTGGTGGGCGAGCAGACGCTGACGGTGGATGTGGCGGGCTTGGTGATGCTGCACCCTGTGAGCCGCACGAGCATCCGTCTGTTTGGCGGCAGCACGCTGACGCCCGACATTGTGGGGTTGGTGGCGCTGGATCTGCCGCTAACGGTCGAGAACACGCCGTCGATGGTGGCCGCGCCGGTGGCCGCGATGCCGGCGGACCCGTGCGAGCGCATGCCGCTGCAGGCCAGCGGCAGCGTGTCCATCACGACGTGCTCGCTGAAGGAGCTTGTGGACCGCGTGCACACGGCCATGAGCGAGCTGGAGCGCGCGCGCTACCGCAACCACTACGACAAACCGCAGCATGCGCGGGCGGCAGGGCTGACGCTGGGCACGCAGCTCGCGGCGGCGGTGCCGAGCCCGGCGGGCCGCGTCCGCAGCGGCCTGATCACCGTGGGCATCTTGCAGAAGCCGCAGGGCACGCGGCTCGGGCCGTTCATCTTTGGCGAGGATCTGAGCGACGAGAGCGAGTAGGCGCGGGCCGTTGTCGGGCCACCGAGGCACACAAGCGAGACGCCGGCGCACGCGCCGGATATACGCCGCATAATCACCGCTTCGCCACCATGTCTTTTGAAACGCTTGCGGCGTTGGACTTGCCTCCGGCGGCGGCCGCGCCGTTGCAGCAGGCGGGCGAGTGCGCAGCGGCGGGCGACTACGGCAATGCGCTGCTCCACCTCGCGAAGGTGTCCGGGTTGGTGGCGCTGGGCGGCGGCGACCCCGCGGTGGTGGCGGCGGTGGACCGCGTGCACGCACAGGTGTTGGCGCGGCTGGGCCGCTTTGCCGACGCCGCCGCGAAGGTGTACCAGCAGGTGTACGGCGGCCACGGCGACGCGGACGGCATGGATCTCCTTGCGCAGTTGCTCACGTGTCTGCCGCTGAGCGTGCAGAAGCACCTGGTGTTGCTGCGCGTGGCGGCGGACGCAAGCGCGTCGTGGCAGCCGGTGCTACTCAAGCAGGCGCGCTTCGAGGAGCTCACGCCAGCCGACGTGGCCGAGGCCGGTCTCTTGCTGGTGGAGCCGCAGGCGGCCGTGAAGCGCGCGGTGTGGGAGCACAACGTCCACGCGCTCGTGCAGCACCAGCGCGAGGTGGCGTTGCTGGCGTTGTGGGAGTACCTTGCCCCTGTGCACGAGGCGTTTGGCGGCGCGCGGGCCACGCTCGAGCGCGAGGCGTACGGCGCGGTGGTCGAGATGGTGGTGCAGCAGCGGCTCCGGGCGCGCATCAACCAGCAGCTGGGCGTGATTGCCTTCCCGGCGCCGGTGCCCGTCGGCAGCACCGGCGACTACGCCGCCACCGAGGCGTGGCTCGCGCGCTTGGACCTGTTGGCGACCCGGATCGCCCTTAGATAAGGTTGCGCTATCCGCGCTGCTCGCCGAGCGTGCCCAAACAAGCGCTGCGCGATAACGGCAGGGCGCCCCCCGCGCATATAAGCTGGACCCACGTGCTGCTCCCCGGCCTGCCATGTCCCGCTCGCCGTCTCCGTTCTCCCCCGACCCTGCCGCGCAGGACAACCGCGAGGCTGCCGCGCTGGCGATGAACCTCCTGACGGCGCGGCACGGCCCGCTTGCGGGCGGCGCCGCCCAGTTGTTCCGGCTGGTGCTGAGACACCAGGAGGAGGCGCCCTTGTTGCACACGGTGCGCAGCGGCGGCCTGGTGGCGCCCAGCGACGTGGCGCACTACGTGGAGGCGCGCCGCGCGCTGATTGCCCTGCACCACCTTGCGGCACTGGTGCTGCGCGGCCGCATGCCGTCGCTGGCGCTCGCGCCGCTGATCTCCGCGCTGCTCCAGGAGGGCGAGCCGGAGACCACGATGGCGACTGAGCTCGGCATGTTGGGCAAGTACCTGGCGCCGCTTGTCGTCACCTTCCTCCTCCAGTACTCGTTGACGGTCGCGCTGGTGTTTTCGGTGGGGCGGCTCGGGAAGCTGGAGCTTGCGGCGGTTCTGCTTGCGCTGATGACCGCCAACATCACCGGCTACGCCATCATCCAGGGCGTGAGCACCTGCCTCGACACGCTCTGTGCCCAGGCATACGGCCGCGGCGACTACCGGATGGTGGGCGTGCACTTTCTCCGCTGCACCATCTTCCTCTTGTGCCTCTACGTGCCGATCTTGTTTGTGTGGACGGTGGGTGCCAGGTGGGTGCTCATCCGCATCATCCCCGAGCACGACCTTGTGCTCTTGGCGGTGCGCTATCTCCGCGTGCTTGCGCTCGGCGTGCCCGGCTTTGTGGTGTTTGAGAACTTGAAGCACTTCCTCCAGGCACAGGGCATCTTCCACGCCTCGACGTACGTGTTGGTGGTGTGCGCGCCGCTCAACGTGGTGCTCAACTTTGTGCTCGTGTGGAACAAGCACGTCGGCATTGGCTTCATTGGCGCGCCGCTCAGCGTCGTGATCGTCAACTGGCTCATGGCGGCGCTCTTGACGGGCTACACCGTGCTTGTGCAGGGCCACCAGTGCTGGTGCGGCTTCACCCGGGACGGGCTCCGCAACTGGGGCCGCATGCTCTCGCTTGCCGGGCCCGGGGTGTTGATGGTCGAGGCCGAGTGGGCCGCGTTCGAGATCATCACCCTCGCGGCGCTGCGCTTCGGCACCACCGTCTTGGCGGCCCAGCTGGTGGTCAACACCACCGCCGCGTTGGCGTACCAGGTGCCGTTTGCCGTGCTGATTGCCGCACTGACGCGCATCGCCTGGTTTGTCGGTGCTGCCGCGCAGCCCGCCGCCGTTGTCGCCACCCGCGCCGCAATCCTGCTTGCCCTCATCCTCGGCTTGGCGTTTGCCCTGGGCATCTATCTCTTCCGCTTCCATGTTGCGGGCTTGTTCACGCTGGAACCGGAAGTGGTGGACTTGGCGGGTCTGGTGTTTGGGCTCATCTTCTTCTACGAGATCTTGGACTACCTCACGGCGGTCACTGGCGGCGTCTTGCGCGGCCAGGGCCGGCAGAAGATCGGCGGCTACCTGAACTTGATTGCCTACTACTGCATCGCCATTCCCATTGCCTTTGTGCTCGCGTTCCACTTCGAGCTCGAGTTGTACGGGCTCTACATCGGCATGGTGATTGCCTTGTTGTTTGTGGCGGTGTTGCAGTTGTACTACATCAACCGCAGCGACTGGAAGGCCATCATCAACGAGTCGATCCAGGAGGCCATCCTCGAACAGCGGGACCCCGCCGAGCCTGTCATGAGTCCCGGGTTGCGTCCGGTGGTGAGCCGCTCCCGCAGCGCCCGCTCCGTGCCGTCGGTGGTGTAGCTGGTGCCGTCCACGGCACCTCAAATGACAATCTCCTCCACCTCCATGCCGCAGTCGGCACACCGCTTGTGCACCACGCCCCCCTCGCCCTCGCGCCCCACCCACCGGTGTTCGTGCCCCATGTCCACCTTTTTCATCTTGCGCGTGTACTCCTCCGCGCGCGTGCGCCGCCGCATCTCCTTCAACCGCGCCTCGTACTTCTTGTCGCGCCGCGCCACCCGCTGCTCCTCGCGCCGCGCCCACTCCTCGTCCAACCCCCCCGGCGACCCCCACTTTTTGAACGCAAACGCCTCCACCTGGCACCGGAGAAAGAGCTGCATCCGCAGAAACGTGCCCAGGTGCGGGTTCGCCTTCTCGAGCCGTCGGAGCAACAGCGTATCGTTGAGCTCGGGGTCCGTCAAGAGATAGTCCTCCTTGCACTCCGTCTTGGTGAGCATCAGATACTTTTCCAGGAACCGCTCCTTGCACGCGCGGCACACCCGCACGTCAAACACCAGCTCGAGCTGCTTGTCCACGTTGACGCTCCCGCACTCGCTGCATCGCGCCATCAGTTGGAGGTCCACCGGCGGCGCCGGATCCCGCGCAATCTGCTGCTGCTGCTGCCACTCCTCGAGCGTCATCTGGTTCCCGCCGTCCACGCCGCTTGCGCTCTCCATGAGGAACCCGCCGCGCGTGTCCTTCATCTGCGCGAGGTCGTACTCAATGTACTCGCTCCGCTTGATGAACGGCTTGATGCTCCGCGCCGGCGCCGCCTCCGCCGCGGGTGTGAACAGCACCACGCCGGCACGGAGCACGGTCAGCGTCAGCTCTGGCACGGAGAGCAACGGCGCGTGGCTGTCTGCTGCTGCGTCCCGCATCTGCCGCTGCTGTGTGAGCTCGAGCGCGCGCTGCCGGTTCGCCTCGATCGCATGGCGCTGCGCCGGCGTGAGCGCCCGGGCCGCCGGCGCCGTCTTGACAACTGCCGCGCTCGCCGGCTTGTGCCCCCGCTCCTTCAACCGCTCGAGCGCGCGCTGCCGGTTTGCGTCCACCCGCCGCTGCTGCTCCGGAGTAAGCGGCATGCCAGTGGCAAGCCTCCATGCGCCAAAAACCGCGATGAGCATCGCAGACACGTGACTTATCGGTGCGATTGGGCTACGGGCCGGCGCGCGGCCGGGCTACAACGCGTCCATGGTGTAGTCGTGCTCGATGCCGGGGGTGACGCTGGCGATGAACTTGAGAAAGATCACGAGGTACTGGTCCACGCGCACGCCGTCGTCCGTGTCCACCGCGACGTCCTCCCACTCGTCCGTCTTGCCTGCGGCGTCCCCGTCGTTCACGCCCAACTGCGCCACGCGCGCCGCAAAGCGCGCCTCTGCCGCGTGGGCGGCGTGGGCCATCAACACCCGCATCACCGTCGCGTGCTTGCACGGGTGGATCAGCACCACCGTCGTGTTGCTCAAGAACGGCGCCTTCTCGATCGTCACCGTCTTGTGGCGGTAGTCCGGCACAATGTCCTCAAACATCTGCTGCGGCAGGAGCGGCACGCCCCCGGCGTACCCAAGGAGATACATCTTGGGCACGCGGTACAGCGTCAGGTACGAGATGAACAAGTCGTACTGGCGCGCGCCCGCGCCCGCGTCTGCGCTCGCTGGAGCTGCCACACCCGCGGCGGCGGCGGCATCCTCGGCGTCGTCGTCAATCAAGTCGTCGATGTCGTCGATATCGTCGATCTCCTCCTGCGCGGGCACCGCAGCCGAGCCGCTCTGTTTGTGTGAGTGCGTGGCGGTCCAGCCGTCCTCGTCTTCCTCGTCGGCGCCGTCCTCCTCCGTCTGGACGTAGGCACCCGCGCGCACGTACAGCGGCACGCGCTTGGTCATCAACACCTGCTTGTCGGCGGGGAGGAAGTCGCGCAGCTTGCCCTCGGCGGCAGGCGCCCACTGCCACGTGGGGAAGCGGTGCACCAAGTAGTCGCCAGCAAGCACAAACTCCTCGGGCGTGATCTCGCCGGAGGAGGCAAACGTGCTCTCGTGGCGCACGGGCGTGAGGTACTCGCGCCACAGCGAGAGCGTCGAGCGGAGCATGGGAGGTGCGTGGTTATCAGTGGCGCACGGTGCAGGCAATCTGCGCAGCGGATAGCCGCCTCGGGAAAAAGCCAGCTCGCCGTGACATGTCGCTCCGCAACCGGAAGACCAACGCGTTCATGTTGTTGCGCAAGGGCGGGGACAGCGACGACGAGGCGCTGGAGCCCGTGCAGCCAGCGCCGCCGGCCGGTCCAGCGCCGGTGACCGGCAAGCAGGCGCAGAAGGAGACCAAGCAGAAGGAGCGGAAGGAGCGGAAGGAGCGGGAGGAGCGGAAGGAGACCCCCAAGCAGGCGCCCAAGCAGGCACCCAAGCAGGCGCCCAAGCAGGCACCCAAGCAGGCGCTCCCCTCGAAGCTGCCGTCGCCCGCCCCCTCGAAGCTGCCGTCGCCCACCCCCTCGAGGCGCTCGCGCTCTGCCTCCACCGTCAACGCCGCCAAGTCCCGCAAGGGCGTCTTTGTGTTTGGCGCTCTCTTTGGCCTCCTCATTGCCGCGTACTTTGGCGCGACCAAGAGCGGCGCCGTCACGTTGGAGCTCCCCCAGTGGGAGGGTCTCGTGGACGACTGGAAGGGCGTGCTCCCCGCCTCGGTGGCCCTGTTGCTCACCGAGGTCACGGACCGCCAGCAGATGGAGGGCAGTGCCGAGCTGTTTGCCATTGGCCACGCCGTCCTCAAGGACCACGGCGCACATGCCCGCCACCCCGTCATGCTCATCCCCGGCGTCATCTCCACCGGCCTCGAGCTGTGGTCGGTGCAGGGATCTGCAGAGTGCCCCCTGGAGCCCCACTTCCGCAAGCGCCTCTGGGGCTCCTTCTACATGTTGCGCACGATGGTGTTGGACAAGGCGTGCTGGCTCAAACACATCATGTTGGACCCCGAGACCGGCTTGGACCCGCCGGGCTTCCGCCTCCGCGCGGCGCTGGGCTTTGAGGCCACCGACTACTTCATGGTCGGCTACTGGTTGTGGAACAAGATTGTGCAGAACTTGCTGGTGATTGGCTACAACCCGAACAACATGGCCACGGCGGCGTATGACTGGCGCTTGCACTACGCAGACTTGGAGCGGCGCGACCAGTACTTTTCCAAGCTCAAGCTGGAAATCGAGTTGATGCGCCGCAACCTGCCCGACCGTGCCAAGGCCACGCTCGTGTCGCACTCGATGGGCTCGCAGGTGGTGTTCTACTTCTTGCAGTGGGTCCAGGCCGAAGGCGAGGGCTTTGGCAACGGCGGGCCCACGTGGGTCAACGACAACATTGCGCTGTTGGTGGACATTTCCGGCCTGACGTTGGGCACGCCCAAGGCTGTCACCGCCTTGTTGCTGGGCGAGATGCGCGACACGGTCGAGCTCAACGCCTTGGCGGTGCAGGGCTTGGAGAAGTTCTTCAGCCGCGTGGAGCGCATCGACATGTTGCGGCTGTTTGGCGGCATTGCCTCCATGTTGCCCAAGGGCGGCGACACGATCTGGGGGCTGTTCGGAGGCGCGCCCGACGACGCGGCCCCGGACAACGCCACCGCAAGCGTGGTGCAGGCCGAGCAGCCTGGCAGTGCCGAGCGCGGGACATACGGCCAGTTCATCACCTTCCGCAACGCCACGGGCCCGTTCCTGCAGCGCAACTTGACGGTGGCGGAGCTGCTCGACTATCTCTTGGAGCAGACCTCCGAGGCGTACCGCACGCGCGTGCGCGAGATGTACCTGTACGGATTGGCAGCGCTGGACCGCGAGCTTGCGCGCAACGCCAAGGACCCGAGCAAGTGGCTGAACCCGTTGGAGGTGGCGTTGCCGCACGCGCCGGACATGCAGGTGTACTGCTTCTACGGCGTGGGCAAGCCCACGGAGCGCGCGTACACGTACACGGAGGTGGAGAGCAAGAGCGCGCTCGTGCCGAACGTGACGATTGACGGCGAGCGGACGGGCGCGGTGCGGCTCGCAGACGGCGACGGCACGGTGCTGCTCCTCACGCACAGCATGTGCCACAAGTGGAAGCAGCAGGCGGAGGAAGGTGCGGGGCGCGGGCGGCCCAACTTCAACCCCGGCCGCTCGCCGGTGACGATTGTGGAGATCAAGAACGAGCCGGACCGCTTCGACATCCGCGGCGGCGCCAAGACGGCGGACCACGTGGACATTCTCGGGCTGGCGGAGTTGAACGAGTTGGTGCTCCGGGTTGCGTCCGGGATGGGCCACACGATCGAGGACCGCTACGTGTCGGGCTTGCGCGGCATGGTGGCCGCCATGGACTTTTAGCTGGCGCCGCCTCCGTCGCATGCCAAGCGAGCGCCGCCACGACGCTCCCGAAACGGCAAAGCGTCAACAAACAGACGCGTCGTCCCCCGCGTCAAATATCAACACACTGCCGTTTCCGGAGCACACGCAAACAGACCCGCACACACGCACACACACTCTGCAACAGCACGGCCGCGCCCGCGTTCCACCCCCGTTCCTTCCCCAATGCCCCCGACCAACCCGGCTCTCCCCCCCAGCTTCACCCCACTGGCCCAGCGCCCCAAGCGGGTCCGCGTGCTGGAGTGCGGCAGCCCCACGCTGCAGCGGCGAGCAAGCGCGTTGAAGCGGCGCTTGCAACAGGCGTACACGCTGGTGCAGCAGCGGCCCTCGGTGGGCTCCTTCCACACCACGCCGCCGCGGCCCACCATGCCGGCGCTCGCGCTGTCCACGCCCTTGCCGCCGCAGGGCCTCTTCACGCGCCGCAGCGTCTCGTTCGTCGAGCAGCCGCTCGTGCACACGCCCCCCGTGTTCGCCGTGCCGGGCCCGGCCCAGCCGCCGCGGCCCATCTTGCGGACGCGCCTGGCCGGCGTCCCCGCCGACCGCCACGCCCCGGGCGCCTTGCCCGCAGAGCCGTGGCCGCCGGCCGCCGGCAAGCGCCAGCTCAAGCGCGCACGCCCCGACTCGCCGCCCGCGTTCCAGCTGGTGTGCGACATCACCCCCGTGTCGCTGACTCCGGAGGACTCGCTGCACGAGCGGCTCCAGCTCCCGCTGTTTGCCGAGATCACCGGCAAGTTCTCCGCCCTGATGGAGCTGACGCGCGCCGAGACAACAGGCCCCGCGCACTCCTTGTTGCCGGGCCTCCAATCCACGCCGGTGCGCCCCGCCCCGGCCGCCTTCCACGCCACGCCGGGCTCCATGGGCGCCGCCCAGCTGTTGCTCCTGTTGGCCATGCCCCGCAACTGACCCGCCTAATCCCTGCATGTGGCCCCAGGCTGAACGAGATCCATACCTATATAGCTGCCAGACAACATGACGAAATGCAAAACCCAACTGCCGCCCCGCTCGACGGCAGGGCGGCGAATACCAAACCTGTACAAGCAACTGGGGGCGCGCCCCAGGAGAACTGAACCGGCGCCGCGCTCACGCGTCCGCCGGGGCGTCTGCGTGCGCCAGGCTGTCCACCGGCGAGATCAGCATCGCCGCGCCCCGCTTCTCGCCGTCGATCTTGCGCCGCAACACCGTCAACCGGTTGCCAATGCTCACAACAAACTTGTCGATCATGGCCTTGTCCTCGTCATCCAACCGGCGCGCGCTGGGGTCCTCGTCCAACAAGGCCTCCAACATCCAGATCAGCGTCAGATACGCCAACTCGCATCCCTTGAGGTCCACCTTCACCAACTCGTTCACCGCGGCGTTCCGCAGCATCTCGAGCGCCCGGTCAAAGATGAGCTTCTCGGCCACCACCGGCGCCCCGTCCGCCAGCAGCAGCGCGCCCAACTGCGCGTTCGCCTCCGCCAACCGCACACGCGTGTACTCCGCGCGCTCCAAGCTCTCGTTGAAGCGCTCGCGGATCCACTGCACCAACTCGTTGAGCTTCGGGTCCGTCGGCCGCGTGCTGTTCCGGTGCGTGTTCCACCACAGCAGCGCAATGTGCATCGCCTTCACGAGCAACAGCAACGTCTTGAGGTACAACACGCCGCCCTCCTCGGCCACCGTCTTCACCATCGCCGGCGGAAGCGGCTCGGCGCCGTCGTCCTGCAGCGGCACCAACTGGCTGAACTTCACCTCCGCAAAGAGCAGCACCGCGTGTGCCTTGGTCGCAAGCGACTCCAACCGCGCGATCACCGTCTGCTCGTCCTCCGGGAGCAGCAGCTCCTGCACCAGCTCGCTGCCCGCGCTCCCCTCAAGCTGCAGCGGCCGCGCCGCAAACAGCGGCGGCGACGTGTTGATGCCCACGTGGCCGCTGTCCACCTTGACGCCGAACAACCGGTTCGACGCCAACCCCAACGCCTTGGCCAACGCCGTCGTGGCATTGATCGAGATGTTGATCGGGTGGTTGAACAGCAGGCGGCGGTGCGCCGTGCCGGCCCGCGGCAGCAGGAGGCGCCGCTCGCCCTCGCCCAGCGCCACGCGGCCCGGCAGCGACGGCCGCCGCGCCACCACCGCCGGTGCCAACGCCAAGCCGGTGTCGTATGGGTTCGTGTGCAAGCGCGTTGGCTGCTTGGCCTGCACCTCCTCGTCCGGGGTGCGCGGGGTGCCGTCGGCAAGCGCCGCGGCGCCGCTGCCCGTGTGCGCCAACTCGTCCGCCAACGCGTTCACCTCCACCGCGCGCTTCTCCACAACCACATAGTCCTTCTCGATGACAATGTCCGAGCCCGACGCGCCGGGCCGAAGAGGCGGCGCGGCGGCGGTCGGCAACACCAGCAGGCCCGGGTGCGGCCGGATAATGGAGTGCTCAACCGCCTCGGGTCCGGGCAGGTTGTTGTTGATCAACATCTTGATCTTCTCGTCGTGCTTGGGGTCGACCGGGCTCTCGGGCTCCGAGTACAGGGTGCTGGGCTCCGGGCTGGTGGACCGGGGCACGGTGCGCAAGGGCACCTGCGGCTGAATGGGCTGGCGACCGGAGCCAGCGGTGGCGGAGCCGGCCGGCCGGTCCAACGGCAGAATGTACTCGCTGATGAACAAGTTCTCGTCCATCGCGCCGCTGTGCTCGAGAGGCGTGTCCTCGCCGTCCGCGCTCAAGTTGTACACGACGACGGGGTGGGCAAAGAACTCGGCAAACAGCATGCGCTCGGTGGGGTTGAACTTGAGCAAGCCACACACGAGGCGGACCACGTCGTCGTCCAAGTCCATGGCGGAGGGGAACAGGATGTGGTCGTTGGCGCGCTCGATCTTCTTCAACAACTCGACGTGGTTCGCGGCGCGGAACGGCGGCTTGCCAACAGCCATCTCGTACACAACGGCACCCACGGACCACAAGTCGGCCTTGGCGTTGTACTTTTCGTAGCGCAAGATCTCAGGGGCCATGTAGAGCGGCAGGCCGCAAAGCGTCTCCGCGAGCGAGGTGGAGGGGAGGAAGCGGGCAAAGCCAAAGTCGGCAATCTTCAACACGGGGAGCTCCCACAAGCCGACGTAGCCGAGCTCGGCCGCGGCCTCGCGCGTGTGGCACGGCGGCGACAACAACAAGTTCTGGGGCTTGATGTCGCGGTGCACCAAGTTCTTGGCACGGAGAAACTCCAACGCCAGCGCGAGCTGCTGCACAAAGTGCACAACCAACGTGCGGTGCAAGCCGTGCGAGTCGGCGGGCAGCGGGTACCGCTCGAGGATCAGCGCGAACAAGGGGTGCGTGCGCGAGAGCTGCGCGCGCTTGCGGATGAGGTACAGGAGGTCGCCTAGCGAGCAGTACTCCATCACGAGGTGGAAGTGGGCCAGCGTCTTGAGACAGTCAATGAGCCGCACCACGTGCGGGTTGTGTAGGTTCTTGAGAATCAGGATCTCCACCTCCAAGTTCTCCATGAGCTTCTTGCTCTTGAGACGGGACCGGAAGACCGCCTTGATGGCCACGGGGCGGCCCGTGGTGGTGTCGATGCCCTTGTACACGTTGGCAAACGAGCCGCGGCCGATCTCGGCGCCCACCGCGTAGTTGCCCAACGTGCGCGGCGGGTGCAGCTCCTTGAACGCCTGCGAGGCCTGCAGCGCCACTGACATGGCGGGGTGTGGTGTGAGTGCGTGCCTTCAGAAAAGCAGAGTGCCTGCGGCTCCGGTGTCGATGGGTGGTCCCGGGGCGTCGCGCAGCACGGCGGGAGAAGGAGGCCTGGCGGGGGGTGGGAGGCGATGGGGATCAAACGCGCGCAGAGGGCGATGCGCTGACTCAGATGAGGGCGTGTGGCCACCAGCGATAAGGTGGCAAACGGCCGGGCGGGCGGGCGGGCGGTGTGATTGGAGGATCGGGGGGCGGCGCAGAAGCACGCAGGCGGGCGGGGTGGGCGGGTGCGGTGCCGGGCTGGCCAGGAGGAGCGCAGGCGGGTGCGGCGGGGTTCTACGCACGGCGCGCCGGCACGCCTTGGGCGGTTGCCAGGAGCACGCCATATGCACGCGCCTTGCGCGCTAGCACTCCGGGAAGGCGAGAGCGCTGCCGCCAGAACACCCCCGCGGGGCGCGCTCCGCGGGGCAGCTACAGACGGTGTGTATCGTACAAGAGCGCGAGCGCGCGGGCCCGTGCGGCATGCGGTCTGCTGTGCTCGTTGCGCTCGCGGCAGCGGTGCAGGCGCTCTCCGAGAATGCCGAGGACACGACGTGGGTGTGGTTCCGCACGACGGTGGACGGGGCGGCGGTGCGGTACATGGACACCTTCGTGCAGACGCAGTTCGTGCCGGCCCGCACAGAGGCGGCGGAGGTGCCGCGCGGGTCGGTCGGCCTCGGCACCATTGCAGGCGCCGTGGGCACCGTGCGGCTGTACCGCACGCGGACGGTGTTGTGACCGCGCGCGTGGCGGTCCGGAGGCACCGGGGGGCTAGCTGCCCAACACGTGGCTGCCGCCCACAAAGCGCGGCTGCGGCGCCGCCACCTCGGTCACGGGCAAGGTCTGGTCCTTGTCGCGCATGTCGCTCGCGTCCACCTCCTTCACATACACGATGGGCCGCGGAATGAGGCGGATCACGCGGTCCAACACCGCCTCGATCTTCACGACGATCCACAGCGGCGGGAACATGAAGCGGATGTAGCCCTGCGCCAACAAGTAGCCGGCACCAATGCCGGCGCAGTGGCCCACAAACAGCCCCATCAGAGGCATCAAAAGCGTGACAAAGACCAACGGCACCACAGGCCGCCAGAGCGTGGGGATGCTCCAGTTGGTCCAGACGTGCGTCGTGGGCGCGTCGACGCTGTCGCGCACGGCAAAGAAGGTGACAAAGGAGAACCACCACGCCGACAGCCCGAGCACGTCGGCCTCGGGGCACACAAAGGAGCCAACCACGCTGTACAACAAGGCGGCCACGACCGCCAACACGTTGAGGGCAACGCCGGTGTAGACGGTGCCGTGCGCAAGCTCGAAGCGCGACACCAACGGCAACAACCCCACGAGGTTGACCGCCAAGTGGAAGATCAGCACGTGGCCCACCGGGTACAACAGCAAGCGGTTGAGCTCGAGCAGCCACGGCGCGCCGGCGTGGAGCAGGATGCTGTCGAACAACTCCGGGTGGAACCAGTTCACGTCGTACATCACGACGAGAAACACCGCAAGGCCAATCGTGAGCGCCGGCGGGCGCAGGAGCACGCCCGCGATCTGCGCCCACATCCGGTCAACGACGCCGCGGAAGGCGCCAGGCAAGGGAATGAGAAACATGCGGACAACTTGCTCGGGCGAGCGTGCAGGAAAAGCACGCGACAAAAGCAACTTTGCCGCCTCCCCCCGCGCCCCGAGCCGTCTGTCCATGCCGTACGGGGTGATGTACACGCCGCCGAGCCCCATCCACCCCCGCAGCCGTCTCCGCTCCTTCTTCTACCGCCTGCTGTCCTTCTTTCTGCAGGTCGCCACCAAGCTCCGCCAGATCCTGGACGGCTATCTCTCGAGCGACGACTTGGAGAGCGAGTACTTTGCCCTGGTGCTGCTGATGCTGGCTCCCGACGAGACCGTCTCGCAGATCACCACCCCCGATCCGCTGGGCGACGGCGCCAGCGAGGCGCCCGCAGCCGCGCAGCTCGACGTCGAGCCCTTGCGCGTGCAGATGGAGGTGCCCGGCGAGCCCTTTCTCGGCGGCCCCGCCCTTTGGGAGGCCCGCCGCGAGCAGTGGCTCACCCCGGCGCCCAACATGACCGACGGTCTGCACGAGCCCTCCAAGCAGCGTCTCAGCGCGCGCAAGCGCCAGACAGACCTCACCGCCATCCCCCGCGAGCAGCATGTTCGCATCTACGAGTTGATGGTCGAGAACTCCAAGCGCTTGCGGCAGCCCATGGGGTTGCGCAGTGCGCTCTACCTCCTCAACCTCGGCTGGGCCAGCGACCAGACGTGGGAACGGGCCGCGAAGGGGTGAGCCGCCCGGTTCCGTCGGGTTCCGCCACCCGGCACCGCCGCCCGGCACCATCCTCCGGCAACACTCTCCCCCCTGGCCTCGCGCCCGGAACCGCCCCCCTAATACCCCTAATGTACCCCCGCATGTCGTTTCCGCGCAATCGCGAGCGTCTGCTCCAACACGCGTAGCTGCCGGTCGACGCTCTCGGCGCCCTGCTGGATCTCGCTCCGCGCGTCCGACACCTTCCGGCCCTCGGTCCGCACCGCCGTCTCCGCGCGGTCGCCGAGCCGCTGCAGCCGCCGCAACAGCCGCGCCGCCTCGAGCCGCTGCTGGTCAATCATCGCGTCGTGCTGGAGCACCGCCTCTGCGTCGCTCCGGAGCCGCTCCCCCGCCCGTGCCGCCGCCGCCTCCACCGCCTGGGCGAGCACCGCACCGCTCTGCTCGGCCGTCTGCAGCCACTGCTCCTGCCGCGCCCGGGACAAGCGTGTGGGGGCCATGCCGCTGCGCGCCTCATCGCTTTCTCCCTCATGTGCGACGCTGTGCGGGTGACGGCCGCCGCGCACGTCGCCGGCGTGCTGTGCGTGTGTGCCGCAGGCGAGCACGCGTGGGTGGGCACGGCCGACGGGACTGTGGCTGTGCACCGGATGGGCTCGCTTGCGGAGCTAGCGCGTTTCCCGACGCCCGTTTCCGGCGACGCTGTCGTCGCCATTGCCGCGCTTGCCACGCCGCCTGTCGTTGCAGTGGCCTCCGCACGAGACGGCGGCAGTGTCTACTTGTTCTCCGTCGACACAGGTCTGTGGACGCTCACCCCGGTCAGCACGCTGCTTGTGCCGACGTCCGTGGTCGATGCCCGCGTGGACGGCGCCAGTGGCGCACCCTTGGCCCTCAGTGCCCGCGACGGCACCGTGGCAATTGCCGCCGGCAAGCGCATTGTCATTCTTGCGTGGGACGGCGCGGCCCCGCGGCCGCCGCTCCGGGTGCTGCTCCCCGACAGGGTCGAGTGTCTCGCGTGGCACGCCGACACACTAGCGGTGGGCAGCCTGGCGGCGGTGCGCTTTGTCAACACCACCTCCGGCGCGGTGCTGCTGCTGCAGGAGTTGCTGGAGGCCGTGTTTCCGGAAACGGGCCGGCTGTTTTGGCGGCGGCAGCGCGACCCGCTCCAGCTCGTCGAGCTTGCGCGCGACTCTCTTCTCATCGTCCACGGCGACCACGCTCACACCCTTGCTGTCGACGAGCGCGGCCGCACGCGTCTCCGCCCGCTGCTGGCGGTGTTTCCGGAGCGCGTCTCTGCCGCGGCGCTCATGGACGGTGTCTATGTTGTGGGCTTAGGCGCTGGCGGCACGCTACTTGTGGTGAACCACGAGACGGGGACCGTGTACGCGCGCGTGGCGTGTGCGGGTGCCAGCGCGATTGCCGCCAGTGGCCGGGCCGGGGTCGTGGCGACTCAGGACGGCATCTCGGCCGTGGCGCCTGCGCCGTATGCAACGCAGCTCCAGCAGCTCCAAGCGGCGGGTTTGGACGACGACGCTGTGAGCGTGCTTGCGCGGACGTCTGTGGAGGATGTCCCCGACCGCTTTTGGCAGCTCCGCCGGTTGCAGACGGCACGGGCGTGGCGGATGTTTGAGGGCCAGCAGTACTCGCGCGCCATGGACGTGTTTGCCGAGTGGTTGACGAGTCCGCAGCAGGTGTTGGAGCGCTTCCCGGCGTGGATCTGGCAGGGTGCCGAGGCCGCGGCCAGCACGGCCGCTGACGGAGGCGACGCGCTCTGTGCGACACCGCCGTTGACGCCGGCGACGCTCCCGGAGCACGAGCGGCTTGCTCGCGCGGTGCGCGCCGCGGTGCCCTTCCTCGTGCAGGCGAGACGCACGCTCGGCCGCATGGCCCACAGCGATGCGGTGCGCTACATGGAGACGGAGATTGGCGTGGAGCAGTATCTCGGCGTGGGCGATGCCGGCGCTCTTGCGGCGGTGTCGGCGTCTGTGGACACGGCGTTGTTCACGTGCTACCACCTCACGGGGCTGCCGCTTCTCCGCTCGTTCCTCCGGCGACCGAACAGCTGTCGCGAGACGGTTGTGGCGGCGGCGTTGGCCGAGCAGCCCAAGATGTTGGCGGAGTTCCACCACACGCGGGGCCAGCACGCGCAGGCGTTGGCGGTGCTAGCGGCGAGCGAAGACGTGGAGGCGGTGGCGGGGTACCTCACGCAGTTGGTGACGGACAGCGAGAGCGGCAACGACGCCGCGGTGCGGGGTCTTGTGTGGGAGTACACGCGGTGGGTAATGGCGCGGAACCGGCTGCGGGCGTGGGAGTTGTTGCTCGAGCGGGATACGAACCGGGCGTTGATGCCGCGGGACGAGGTGTTGGCGTTTGTGGGCACGACGGAGGAGGAGGACCGGGCGGGGCTTGCGGTGCGGTATCTCGAGGGGCTTGCGGAGCTCGCACCCGACGCGCGCACGCACACGCTTCTTGCGGAGCGGTACTTGGCGGTGGGCAGCAGCGAGGCGCTCCTGCGGCTTCTGCGGATGGTGCAGGGACCGTTGGAGTTGGAGACGCGGCGGCTTCTTCGGGCGCTCGCGCCGCACGTGGGCGAGGGCGCACCGCGGCAGTTGTTGCTCCTCCAGGTGGGGCTTCTTGGACGGTTGCAAGAGCACGCGCAGTGCTTGGAGCTTCTCGTGCACCGGTTGCACTCGCCCGAGCTTGCGGTCGACTACTGTCTCGGGCAAACCGCGGCCAAGGGGCTTGCGCACACGCTTCTCGTGCAGCTTGTGGAGATGTACACGGAACATGCGCAGGACCACGGGGCGTTGGTGCAGGTGTTGGGCCACCCGCGCGTGGGGGCACATCTTCTGCTCGAGGACGTGCTCACGCGGTTGCCGCAGCGGCTGTTCACGGTGCGCGAGCTCGAGCGGTTTCTCGTGGCACAGCTCCTGCAGACGACGCGGGAGGTGAGTCGGCAGCGGTTGGAGCTTGGGTTGAGCCGCTCGGGCCTCGTGCTGCTCGACCACGAGCTTCTCGTGGGGCACAAGGCAACGGAGCACACGACGGTGGACGACGGCACGGTGTGCGGCGTGTGCGGGCGGCGCCTCGGCCGGTCGGTACTCCTGTGGCTCCCGGACGGCGCCGTTGTGCACTCGGGCTGCGTGCCGCGCCGCTAGACCGCGCCGCTAGACCGCCCGGCGGTGCGGGTGCACGGGTGTGGCGCGGCACCGATCCCTAAATACACCACGCGGCACCGCCAGCTCCTCGCGCCATGAAGTTCTCGCACTCGCTCCAGTTCAACGCGGTGCCGGAGTGGCTGAACAAGTACATTGCGTACCCGACGCTCAAGAAGCTCATCTACACGTTGCAGCGCGACGAGGCGGCCGCCGGGGCGTCGCCCGACGACGACTTGGAGCGCGCGCTGCTCGTGTTGAACGACAACCTGCGGCCGGAGCCGGTGCGGGTGTTTGCGGCAGCGCTCGACCTGGAGTTGCGCAAGATGGACGCCTTCTACTCCGAGAAGGAGAAGGAGTTGTTTGCCGCCAGCGATGCGTTGGTCGCGGACGTGGGCGAGTTCATGCAGCAGATGAACGACGGGAGCTTGCACATGCTGGCGTTGCTGCAGGCGCGGCGGCCCAGCGGCGACGACGACAGCGACGACGACGCGGTGCTGCCGACGGGCACGCGCGAGCCCGCGGAGAGCGGCGCGGCGCCGCTGCCGATGCCTGCGCCGTCGGCGACGCCGCGCCGCTTGAGCGACGGGGCGGAGTCCCGCTTTGCCATGCTGCCGTCGGAAGGGACGCCCGTTGAGCGGTACTTTCCCGACGGCGAGCCGCTTGCAGGCGTGCTGTCGCGCCCCGCGGCCGAGCGCCGGCGCCTGGTGGGGGACTTGGTGGCGCTGCGGCTGCGGCTGGGGAGCGACCCGTACGACGACCCGGTGTTCGACCCGTTTCTGATTCTCGCGGACCTGCGCATTGCGTTGAAGAAGCGGCTGGTGGCCATGTACACGTCGCTTGCAGAGCTCAAGCTGTTTGTGGAGCTCAATCTCACGGGGTTCACGAAGGCGCTCAAGAAGTTTGACAAGCTGCTCCACACCAAGACCAAGGCGGCGTATCTCGAGCTGCTTGCGCGGCCGGACAAGCTGCACATGTTTGCGGCGGGCACGAAGGCGGAGTTGGAGCGCCACATCGACGAGGTGGTGGCGGTGTACGCGGAGCTCACGACGGGCGACCTCGAGCGGGCGCGCGGCGAGTTGGTGCTCCACTTGCGCGAGCAGGTGGTGTGGGAACGCAACACCATCTGGCGCGACATGATCGGCATGGAGCGCAAGACGCAGGCGGCAGGGCTCACGGCGGCGCGCACGAACGGCGAGGCGACGCTGGACAAGCCCGTGTTGGCCGAAGACCCGTACTGGCGCGTGGGGCCGTTGCCCGTGCCGCGCGTGCTCGGGGGCTCCAAGGCACTCGCAGTCTACGCGATTGGCGCCGTGACGCTCTTGGTGCTTGCGGTGCAGCCGTTCGAGGAGCGGGCACAGAGCAACTGCTTGGCGATCGTGGTGTGCGCGCTGTTGTTGTGGGCCACGGAGACGATTCCGCTCTTTGTGACGTCGCTCCTTGTGCCGTTGCTCATTGTCATGTTGGGAGTGTTGAAGGACGACGACGGGGCGGCAATGGGCGCCAGCGACTCGGCCAAGTTTATCTTTTCCACCATGTGGCTGGGGGTGATCATGTTGTTGCTTGGTGGCTTCACGCTTGCGGCGGCGCTCTCCAAGTTCAACATTGCCAAGTTGGTGCTGACGTGGATCCTCTCCAAGGCGGGCACGGAGCCGCTGGTGGTGTTGTTCACGATCATGGGCGTGGCGCTCTTTGCGTCCATGTGGGTGCTGAACGTGGCGGCGCCCGTCTTGTGCTTCCTGATTGTGCAGCCGTTGTTGCGCACGCTTCCGCGCGGGCTGACGTTTGCCAACGCGCTCATCTTGGGCATTGCGCTCGCGTCCAACATCGGCGGCATGGCGCTGCCGATCGCGCTGCCGCAGAACATTGTTGCCATCGGCTACATGGAGCCGCCGCCGCTGTGGGGGCAGTGGTTTGTGGTGGCGCTCCCGGTGTGCGTGTGCCTGTTGGTGGCGGTGTGGGGGTTCCTTCTCCTCACGTTCCGGCAGCCGCCGGGGATGCGGCTCGTGGTGATCCGCACGATCGACGACCGCTTCAGCGGCGTGCAGTGGTACGTGACGCTTGTGACGGCCGTGACCATTGTGTTGTGGTGCCTTGCGCTGCGGTTGCTGGCGGTGTTTGGCGACATGGGCGTGATTGCCATCTTCCCGCTCCTCGCCTTCTTCGGGCCCGGCTTGCTCACGACGGAGGACTTCAACAACTACCCGTGGAACATCGTGGTGCTTGCGATGGGCGGCACGGCGTTGGGCAAGGCGGTGCTGCTGTCGGGCTTGTTGCACCACATTGCCGCCGCCATCCAGCGCTTGGTGCTGCTGTACTCCATCTACGGCGTCATGTTGACGTTTGGGGCGTTGATCCTCACGGTGGCGACGTTTGTGCTGCACACGGTGGCGGCGTTGATCATGGTGCCGTTGGTGAAGGAGGTGGGCGACGCCATGACGGACGACCCGCACCCGCGCTTGCTCATCATGGCCAGCGCCTTGTTGTGTTCGGCGGCGATGGGGCTCCCCACCTCGGGCTTTCCCAACGTGACCGCCATCTGCATGGTGGACGAGATCGGCAAGCCATATCTCACCGTCAAGACGTTCATAACGCGCGGCGTGCCCGCGCTGATTGTGTGCTACCTCGTGATTGTCTCCGTGGGCTACGCCTTGTTGAAGTTGATCCACTTTTAGTGACGTAATCGCACGCACCCCGGCTCGCCCCGCATCGCCCCGCATCCGCGGCGTGCGCTCCCGCCGCATCTCTGTTCATGTTCGAGCGTGTCAAGTCCTTCTTCAGCCACCGCCCCACCACCTTCTTGGTGTTTGGCGCCTCCACCAACACCGCCAAGGTGGGCTACCGCGTGTTCGAGTGGTACGGCGCGCACGGGCTCGAGGCGGTGCCGGTGAACCCGCGGGCTGCGGAGATCGGGGGCGTGGCGGCCGCGTCCGGGTTGGACGCGGCGTTGGCGCGCGTGGGCGAGGGCAGCAGCGTGGGCCTCTCCTTCATCACGCCGCCGCAGGCCACGCTTGCCACGTTGCACGAGTTGGCGGAGGCGCGCGGCGGCTCGTTCCGCGACTGGCTCGCTGGCTTGTGGTTCCAGCCAGGGAGCTTTGACGACGCGGTGATTGCGTACACGCACGAGTTGGGCGTGTACGACCGTGTTGTGGAGGGCGGCGAGTGCATCTTGGTGTCGGGGGCGGCGGGCTTGCGCGCGGCGACGGGCGAGTCGCTTTAGGCGGCGTTAGCGGCGGTGGGCGAGGCATGCCCCTGGCAGCGAGCGGCAGCGCCGAGCGGCAGCAGCGAGCGGCAGCACGTAAACTAGCAGCGTTGGGCCTAAGGCTACACGTCTGACATAGGGCTGCACGTTTGACCAGCAACAGAGCGCTACAGCTGGGGGTCCAGAACGTGGCGGGGGTTGTGGAACCGCAAGGCCGTGGACGGGCGGCGGCGGTGGTGGGGCAGCACGTCGCCGATGCTGCCCTCGGACCGGTGTCGCTGGGAACGGCCCTCCTCCGGGGCGGTCTCCGGCGTCTCCTTGTACAACAAAAAGGCGTCTGCGGGCTGGTTCAGCATGCGGCGCGGCACGGTGTCGTCGCCGTGCTCCAGCGGCGTTCTTATCGGGGGGCTGCGGCCGGGCTCGGGGCCAACCACCAACGTGATGCGGGGCTGCTCGCTCTTGGGCGACACCGGCTCTGACGTCATGGCGAGAGGATTCACGGAACAGCAGCAAGCAGGTCTTTCCGGGAGCAGAAGTGGCAGGGGCGAACAACCCAGCAGCCCACTGCCGCGGCCTATTGTGCGGTTGGAGCTGCCGCGCCTTCCCCACAGCAAGCAGCGACGTGCATGTCCGTGCATGCGGCTCACGCAATCAGCGGTCGTACGAGCGGTTCTAGGCTCGCAAATGGCCTGACGTGCCCCGGCGGCTCGGCACCCGTGGCACCCCGCGCCGCAACCCTGCGCCGCAACCCCACGCCGGCAAGCCCCGAGCCGCGCCCATCCGAGCCGCGCCCATCCGGACCCGCGGTCACGTGTGCGCTGGTGCACGGGTGCGTTGCCACATGCGGGCCAGCCGCCAGCACGCCATGCCGCGCCACTTCCTGGACCGGATCGTGGGCAAGATCCTCGAGCGGGCGCTCCCGGCCGGGGACGGCACGGTGCGGCAGCACCAGGACCAGGTGCAGCGCAAGGCGCCGCTGCTCCTGCTCTCGACGTTGAGCCTGAACATCAAGAGCTTGAGCACGCGCATGAGCGTGCTCTTCCAGCTCCAGTACACGGTGGTGCGGCTCGTGACGTGGACCCGCCCCACCGCCACGCTTGGCGTGTTGGTCTTGTACACCGCAGCGTGCATGTACCCCTTCCTCTTGTTGGTGTACCCGATGGTGTATCTCTTGTTTGCCATCATGCTCCCGGCGTACGCGTACCGCCACCCGATTCCGCGGCCCGACATCCGCCCCACGCGCAGGCGCGGCCAGACGTTGGTCGAGTTTCTCAGCATGTCTGCCGACCACTCGATTGCGGAGGACCTCCTCGGCGAGAGCGCCTTCATGGACAGCCGCGCCCCGCAGGCCCGGGAGGAGGCCACGCCCGAGGACAGCGAGGAGCTCTCGCCGCAGCCCAGCGCCGGTCTGGAGCTCCCGGAAACGCCTCTGGAGGAGCCGGCCGAGTCCAAGACGGCCAACTTGGCGCGCCTGCAGGTGGAGCTCTTTGTCAATCTCCGCGACTTCCAGAACCTCACCACCGACTTGGTGCGCATGTACGACCTGGCCGAGGACTTTGTGTACGGCCTGGCGGGGTTCAAGGACGAGCGCGCGCTGACGCTGATGTTTCTCTCCGTGTCGACGTCGATCGGCATGGTGGTGGTGTTGGGGCACCTCATTCCGTGGCGCTTCTGTTTCGTCGCACTGGGGTGGGCTGTGGTGGCAGCGTGCCACCCGCACCTGGCCAAGCACATCAAGCGCTTCCACGAGGTGTACATTGCGCCGCGCAACGAACGCATCAACCGCGCCATGAAGGACATGGTGGCCAAGAGCGAGCGGTACGCGGTGTTGCTCGACGAGGGCCCGGAGGTGCGCGAGGTGGAGGTGTTTGAGCTCGAGCAGCGCGGAGCCACGCCGCGCCAGTGGCTGGCATACTGCTTTCTGGCCACGCCGTTCGAGCTCAACAGCAGCGTGCGGCAGGCACACCGGCGGCCCGAGGGTGCCGTGCACCTTCACGAGGTGCTACCGCCGCGCGGGTGGAAGTTTGATCTTGGCGAGGACAACGACTGGTGCTTGGACTACAACGCAACGCGCTACGTCAAGGAGCGTGGCATGGCAGGCGCGCGCGTGGACGACCAGAACGAGTGGGTGTACGACACGGCGGCAGGCGAGTACGACGCGCAGTGGCGCCGGCGCCGCTGGGTGCGCAACTGCTACCGCTTTGCCCGCCCTGCCCGCCGCGCCCCGCGCCACTCGCTCGTCGGGCGCAAGAAGGAGTAGGCCGCCAAACGGCGACAACGACAAAGCTGCATGCGCATGCAGGCACCTGCAGCCACGCAATCTCCCCAGCTCGTTCTTCCGCGCCATGAGGAGCATCTGGTTCGCGTGGGCGGCGGTGCTCGCGTTGCCCGCCGCCGCCGCCGCCGCGTCCCCTCTAGGGGCCACAAACACCACCACGGCCGTGTGCGACGGCATCCACCTCCAGCCGCGCGCCGCCCAGTGCCGATACTTCCGCGACCACTGCGCGCCGACGCTCGAGCTCCCGCTGGTGGTCTCTTACCCCGAGTGGTACTACTGCGCCGCCCACGGCCGCGGCGGCATTGTTGCCGGCTACGCGCTTCTTCTCCTCGCTCTCTTTGTGGCCCTCGGGCTCACGGCGCTGGACTATCTCTGTGTCTGTCTCACGAGCCTCTCGCGCAGTCTCGGCATGAGCGACAACCTCGCGGGTGTGACGCTTCTTGCGTTGGGAAACGGTCTGCCCGACGTGTTTGGCACCTACTCGGCCATGCTGGTGGGCAGCGGGCTGCTTGCCATGGGCGAGATTGTTGGCGCCACCTTGTTCATTCTGCTGGTGGTGGTGGGCGTGATCCTGATGGCCAAGCCGTTCGAGGTGCAACGCCACACGTTTGTGCGCGACTTGCTGTTCCTTGCAGGCGGCATTGCCTTGTTGTTTGCGTTTGTTTGGGACGGGTACTTGAGTCTCCTCGAGTGTGCCGCGCTCGCGGCGTACTACATGGTGTTCATTGTCGTGCTGGTGGGGTGGCATGTGCGCGAGAAACGCCACACGGCACTCCAGCGCCTCCGCAAGCGTGCGCGCAGCTTGTACGCGCCGGACTGGGTCGTGGGCGACGATGAGCTCGAAGGCATCAACAGCGTGGGGATCGACTTGGAGCTGTTGGCGCCGGCAACGGCGGAGGCGCACGAGGACGACGCGTTGCCGGTGCGCCCGTCGCTTCTCCTGGCGCTCGAGGTGCGCGACGCCATCAACCAGTTGCAGCGCCATGCGTGGACCGACCGGCCAGGCCGCGGGGAGCCCGTGCTTGAACGGTACCGCGATGACCCCGCGACGGAGGACAGTCCGGAGGAGGCTGCCGCTGCAGAAGGGGTGGGCGCGGCGGGTGCGGACCATATTCCCCGCCGGCTGCTCTTCCTGCGCGCGCGTCAGCTTGTCCGCTCGTCGTCGCACCGCTCGGCGGCGCTTCTGGTGTTCTTCCCCCACTTTGTCGGCCTTGGGAGCAAGGCGCGTGCGACGCAGCTCTGCACCCTTCTCACCGCTCCGTTCCTTGTGCTTCTCTCGTTGACGGTGCCGGTGCCGGAGGAGCCTGCGGGCACACCCGACGCAGCTCGTCTCCGCACCGTGCGCATGAAGCGAGTGGTGCAGGCGGCGCTTGCGCCCGCAGCAGTGGCGCTCTTTTGGTTTGCGGCCTTCCCGGCAGCCGCAGTGGTTCCGTGTGCGGCAGGAGTCTCGGCAGCGTTGGTGGCGGCGGCGCGGCCGCTTGAACCGTCCGCAGCGGCGGCCGCGGCGCTCACGTCCGCGGGCTTTGTGGCGCTGGTGGGGTGGATTCTGGTGTTGGCGCTGGAGATTATCCTGGTGCTCCGCACGTTTGGCCTCGTGTTCCGGGTGGACGACGCGATCCTCGGGCTCACGGTGTTTGCGGTGGGCAACTCACTCGGCGACTTGGTGTCGAACTGGTCGATTGCGGCGGGCGAGGCGCCGGCGATGGCGGTGGCGGCGTGCTTTGCGGGGCCGTTGCTCTCGATCTGCGCCGTGGGGATGGTGGGCTTGGTGGTGATCCCGCTCGAGCTGCTCCCGGGCGTGGTGGTGCCAGGCCGCGGGTACCAGATCGACGTGACGCCGTCGTTGGTGGTGGGCGGCGCGCTGCTTGCGGCGAGCGTGTGCTACATGCTCGTGGCGGTGCCGCTGAACGGGTGGGTCTTGGACCGCCGCCTCGGGCGGTGGCTTGTGGCCTTCTGGCTCGTACCGACGGCGGCGGCGGTGCTCGGGTCTGTCGTTCATGCGTGAGCCTGCAGGCGCATGCATGTCGTACCGCATACGAGAAGAGCGAAGATATATCAGATCCGCGCCCGCGCTCTGCTCCTCTCGCAATGCAGTTGGTTCGTGTTGCGGTGTACGGGGTGCTCCCGTTCGTGGTGTTTGCGGTGTTTGACTGGCTCTTCTACCACTGGCTCCCGCAGTTCTACCGCTTCGACAAGGAGGTGCTCCAGCGGCTCTCGCAGGAGGCGATTGCGCGCCACCCGGACGGCAACACGACGGCGCTCTTTGTGGACTTGGCGCTGAGCATCAAGCAGGAGTACGGCGACATCATCAACGACCTCAACTTCGAGGACTGGGTGTACAACGTGGCGGGCGGCGCCATGGGCACGATGTTCATTCTCCACGCGTCGATCAGCGAGTACCTCATCTTGTTCGGCACCGCGGTGGGCACGGAGGGCCACAGCGGCATCCACTTTGCGGACGACTACTTCACCATCCTCCAGGGCGAGCAGCGGGCGGCGCTTCCGGGTGCGCTCCACCCGGAGGTGTATTTCCCGGGCGACCAGCACCACATGCGCAAGGGCCAGGCAAAGCAGTACGCCATGCCGCGCGAGCTGTGGGCGTTGGAGTTGGCTCAGGGGTGGATCCCCTCCATGTTGCCGTTTGGCTTCCTCGACACGGTGCTGTCGACGTTGGACTTTACGGCCTTTGGCCGCACCGCGTGGTTCACGGGCAAGGACATGGCCCGCAACTTGTTCTTGGGCAAGTTCTAGACGCGTCTGTGCGCGGCGGCCTGCGGGCGGCCGCGTGGACGCCGCCCCGGCGGACCCTGGTCCACGTAGACGCGCCATGTGCGCCATGCACGGCCGACCCCACAAAATCAATTCCGCCCAAACACATCCACTCCCCACCTTGTCTCCGTCTGCTGCCATGGCGCCTTCCACCGGACCGCACGCGCGGCGCGACAGTGCGGGAGCGCTCGACACGAGCCAGTGGCGCAAGAACTTGCGCCCGGTGCTGGAGCGGCGCGCCGAGGCGCTGCCACCGCCGACGAGCGCGGACTCCACGCCCCACCTGCTCACGCGGCTGTCGCTGCAGCGCACCGCCGAGGGCGGCGAGGGCGAGAGCGACAAGCACTACTTGTTTCGCTGCGACGACGCCACCATCGTCGTCTTCCACCTGCCCCACACCGACAACACACCCCAGCAGGACCTGGGCCACGGCCGCATGCTCGGCCACGGCGCCTTGGAGGTGTACCTGATGCACTACGGCAGCATCACCTACCTCAGCTGTGGCAGCGTCATCTACCCCTTGCTCCCGCGCTTGCGGGTGTTGCGTGTCGGCTTCAACCAGTTCATTCTCCCGCTCACCAAGCCGGAGCGCTACTGGCAGATCACCCTCTACACCCTCGACGAGGACGTGATTCTGGGCTTGGGCGCCGTGTTGGAGTCCACCTTGGAGTTCCGCAGCGTGTACGCCCCGGCAGACGCCGCCGCCGACAGAGAGCACTGGCGCCAGGTGTTGGACGAGCGGCCGGTGCTGTCGTGGCGCCTGCTGCTGAAGCCCCAGGGCGTGGTGGGCTCGCGCCCGCTCCTGCGGGTGCCCTCGCGCGAGTGGCGTCTGCCGGAGCCCGTGTTGAACCGCGTGCCGCACGAGCTACAGCAGAGCGACGGCTCGTTGGTCACGGCCGACTCGGTGTCGCCGTTCCAGCGCGCGCGCGAGACAGGCCACGAGGCGATGGCGTTTGCAGAGGCGCGGGTGGAGGTGCGGCCGGCGGCTGGGCCGAAAGCGCCGGTGCCCCAGGCCTCGCGCAGCTCCAGCAGCTCCTCGCTCGACCTGCTTCTTGACGACTTCCACCAGCTGATGGCCGGCAACGTGGTGCCGGCGGCGTCGCGTGCCTTGGACGCGTCCAACGATACCCTCATGCAGAGCGTGCTGCAGCGGCCGAGCCGCCGGGCACTGGAGGCGGGCGTGCGCTCGCCACTCAAACACAACTTGTACAAGCGCGAGCTGGCGTGGATGGACGTTGAGGACGAGACGGAGGGGTTGGATGGCCCGTTCACGGTGCAGCCGCTCAACGCAGAGAACCTTGCGCGACAGGCGGCGCGCCGGCCGTCACTTCCGGTGTACGCGTCGTCGGGCGACGGCTCGCACGCGCTGCTGTTTGAGCCGACGCTCAACTCGTACCGCCTGCCGTACCGTGGCGGGCGGCCCCTGCAGACGGAGGCGAGCCGACCGGTTCTCCCGCCTGTTCCCCGGCCTTTAAAAGCACCGCCGCCGGTGCGCCGCCAGCTGCGACTGCTGCTCGTGCTGGCGGAACGGATCATGGAAGCCCACCTGCACCGGCGGCCGCCTCAAGGGACCCTTCCGCGCCATGAGCTGGCGCGGCACCTCCTGGGCTATCTTCAGGGACAGCCGCAGACCAACGCCCCGGGCTACTACGCAGGGGTGCAGGAGCAGCCCGGGCGTGACGTGCGACAGCCGCGCACGCGCCAGCCTCTCTCGAGCACACTCAACGAGCCGCAGCCGTTGCCCCCGTACCCGCGGCCGCTGTCGGTGACGCTGTCGTCGCACACGCGGCGCCTTCCCGCGAGCCGCAGCAGCTACACGCTCCGTGCGCTGGGGCTGGGGGTGGCGTTGGACCTGAAGGAGATTTTCCAGCTCGTGCTGCTGCGGAACAACACGACGGGGATGGTTCTGCGGGGGGAGGTGCGGCGTGCGGCAGAGCCGTCGTTTGTGCTGCGGTTGTTTGGTCTCCGTGAGTAGGGGTGCGGTGCGTGCCGCCGCCCCCGCGTGCCTGCTGCCGGTGCACCCCGCCGGCTGCTGGTGCTCGACGTTGCATCACTTCCCTGAACGGGCCCTATATACGTATTGGAATGTGCTGCGCCGTCTACATGGGCGGGGCGCCAGGGACCGGGTTGCCCTCGGCATCGACCAAGCCCTGCTGCATCAACATGAGCTGCTCGTTGCCGGCAGACTCGACCTGGATGCCGACACCGACGCGGGAGGTGGACTTGATCTGGTCGATCTCGCCCGCAAACAAGATGGACAAGGTGGGCAACAACTTGCGCTCCAAGAAGCACAGAACCTTGCCGGCGCTGTCGATCTGGCCGCGGAACACCAGCTGGCGGTACTCGTACTTGGCGCCGATGGTGGTGGTGCCCTCGAAGGCAGGCTCGATGCCGATGGGCTGGCCCATCATCGGGTCCATGATGGGCTTGTACAGGACAGCGAGGTTGGACTCCAAGCCAGCCTCAACGTTGTCCAGCACCTTGCGCCAAAAGGTGGCGTTCAAGGAGCCCTGGCCCAGCATCTGGGCGGTGGCGATCCACTTGCCGGCGTTGTAGCGGGCCATGTACAGCACGGCGGCCTCGCCGGGGGTGCCGGCCTGCTGCTGCTGGTAGATGGTCTCGATGCCGAGCGCGAGGCGGGACGACACCAGCTGGAGCAAGGAGCCGACATAGACGCCGCTGAGGCCGTCGATGGCCAGCGGGTTCAAGGCCTTGAGATTGATGCTGAAGTCGGGGCCCTGAAAGTCCTGCTCCAACTGCACCATGGCGGGCTGGCCCTTGGCGAGCTGCACGGTGGCCTTCAGGATGGCGGCCGGCAGCCAGCCGTAGTTGAGGCGGCCGGAGAGCGACAAGTCGGTGTCGACGTTGCCCTGGGCAAACATGTTGTCGTTGGCATAGAATGCGGTGAAGGCATAGGGCGGCATCTGCTGCGAGCCCACCAGCAAGGTGTGCAGCGTCTGGAAGGCCGGGTTCATCAGGAACACCTTGTTCAAGTCGGCTCTGAGACCCGTGAAGAAGTACTGGTTGGCAAACACGTCGCGCGTCACCTCCTTGGAGAGGTTCTCGGTGGTGCCGGGGTTCTCGAGGTTCAAGTTGGCGCGGTGCGAGGCGATGGTGGAGTACACGCCGTTCACGTAGGCAAACACCGGGTTGTTCAGCCAGAGGCCAAGCGGGCCGGAGCTCTCGGGAACCACGGGGGAAAGCGGCAACGTGCCGACATCGAGCTTGGCAATCTCCCCAAACGCAGGACTCTGGGCGGACATGGGAAGGTGTGGGGTGGGCGGGAGCGGCGGCGGACGGAGGCTGTTTTTTCGCTGGCCGATTTTCCATGATGGCATGTACGCGTGGGAGGGAAACTACGGCGGGCCCGCCGCGAGGGCCGCGCCGCCGGGGCGCCGTGTCGCGGTCCTGCCGTGTCGCGGCCCGTGCTGTGTCTAGTGCCGCGTCCCGGGCCGCCGGGCCGCCGGGGTCTACGCGTTGCGCTGGAGGAGCGCGGTGGCGACGTTGCCGGCCAGCGGCGGCGACAAGTCGAAGCGCTGGCCCACGACGTCCTTGAAGCGCGCCATGAGCTGGCGCTTGCGCTCGATCATCTCGTGCAAGACGCGGATCTTGTCCTCCCGCTGCTCGGGGCTCTCGTCCAAGCCCGACACCCCCATGATGATGTTTTGCTTGATCTTGAACAACTTGCGGCGGATGGGGCCCGCCTGGTTGTTGAACTCCTGGACGCTGAGGCGCCCCGCGCGCACCTCCTCCACGAGGTCGATGAGCGCCGGGAGCAACTCCATCTCGAGCACCACCTGCTGGAGCACGCTGCCGCTCACGTCCTCGTCGTCCGGCTCGCCTGCAAGCCTGGACGGCGTGGCCGCTGCCGCCGGTGTGGGGGTGGGTGCCAGCGGTGTCTGCGTGCCCGTGCCCGCCGCGAGGTCGGGAAAGAACGCCTCGGTTGCGAACATGTCCGGCGGAGAGAGCAGCATTGGTTGTCAGGAGCAGCGCGGTGGAGCGGATGGAAAAACTGACCCACGTGCGGGGCAATTCGCAACGGCGGCGGGCGCCGCAGAAGGGCAGCGCCGCGGGCCAGCGCCGCGGGCCAGCGCCGCCGGAGACCTCGGCGCGGTGGCCTCGGCGTGGTGGGGTCATGCGTGTATCGTAGCTAGGGAGGAGGGCCGCTCACATCACCGTCTCGAGGATGGGACGGAAGTTAAAGTCGGAGTCGCCGCTGGGGGTGATGGCGGACACCAGGATGCGGCAGCCCATCATGGCCTCGCGCTGGCCGGGCAACAGACACGCGAGGGTCCAGTCCTGGCCGTTTTCGCAGTGCGGGTTGTTCTGGCTGCCGTACTGCAACACGGTGTCGAAATGCAAGTTCCACTCGTCGTTCGCCTTGGAGGCGGCAACGGCGGGGAGGTGGTCGATCGAGTTGCCGTGGATGTTTTCGGCGCTCTGCACGAAGCGCGGCGCGGTGCAGCGGGGGACGCCGTTCATGTTGCGGCGCTCGTCGTACAGCGGCACGTTGATGTTGAGCGCGGTGCGCAGCGGAAGGATGCGCACCAGGTCCGGGAGACTCTCTGCCTGCTCCCGCAACACCTGCTGGTGCCGCAGCAACTGCAGCACAAACACCATGTCGTCGTGGTCGATGTAGTTTGTCTTCAAGGTGTCAAAGTTCTTGGCGCCAAACACGCCGTCCGCGGCATGTGCCTCGAGACGGTCGAGGAGCAGCGAAACCTTGCGGTTGAGCATGTCGTAGCCAGTCCGGGCCGGGGCGGGGATGTCGAGGAAGTAGTGGTGCTCGTGGAACATCAGCAGCACCGCAATGGTGGGAATGTCGCGCAGCATGCCCATGTGGGCAATCGAGTACACCAGCAGGCGGAGCAGCGCCATTTTGTCGAGGGTGTCGCCCTCCTTCGGGCCCGCAATGATGACGTCGACGACGAACTCGGGGAGGAGGTACGGGATGACGTAGTCGAGACCCACGAGCGCTGCAGCCAACGGGGATCCGGCCACACCGAAAACCAGGCTGTCCTCGGGGTCTCTGTACACCGCGGCGGCAAGGTTGGCGAGGGACTCGGTGCGCTTGTCGAACCGGACGCCCCGGGCACCGGGGGCGCGCGCACGGTTCAAGTGGCCAAAGTCGCCGCCGTCAGCAATGTCGGCCACCCGGCCGAGATGCATCAGCGCGCCGACATCGGGGGTCTGTGTCAACGGCGCCACGAGAATGACATTATGCTGCTCCTTGAGCGCGGCGTAGAGGGTGCGCACGCCGGCGGACACCCACAGGTCCTCGGCGGCAATGAGAATGTTGAGAGCGGCGGCGGGGGCCACAAGCGCGACGGCAAAGAGCTTCATGGTCTGTGCGGATATGGGGCTGGCGCGGGGCTGTCGCGGGGGCGCAGGGCCGGGGTGTGGCGGTGTGGTTTGGGCGCTGGGCGGCGAACGGAAATCCCAGGGGCGCTGAGCGGCGGGTGTCTGCGGAAGGCGCGGGGGGCACGGAGAGAGCGTGCGGGGCGCGGCGCGAGAGCGTGAGTGGGGCGGGAGCGAACGGAGAGTCGACGGGGGCTCGCGAGCCGGGCAGCCGCGGGTATTTGTACCGCGTTAGCAGGCTATGGCGTCAATTTGGTGGACTTGCGTGGTTAGCGGCCCGATGCAGCAGCCCGCATGCATGGTGCATGTGGATCCAGCCAATGCGAGCGGCGCTGGGCTTAAAAAAAGCGCCCCACGTGTGCCCGGGCGCAGAGGGGCGCAGCACGACGGCAGCCCAGAGTTTCCCGACAAAGAGCAGAAAGACGACACGCTCGGCCCACGTGGGCCCTGAGGGCGGCGGCGCGAGAAGCCGACGCGTCGTCTCGCGCCGGACGGACCCGGGTGCCCTGCTGAGCCCGCGCGGGGCCACGTGGGGCCACGTGGGACCACGCCCACATGCGGCGCGGGCTGGTCCGTGTGGCCGTGTGACGTCATGGGGCCGATCGCAGGCCCAAGCCGCACCTCGCAATGCTTCGTGGACATGCGGCCAGGCGTCCACGCGAATTGCCGCATTGGGCGAGCGCGGCGCGTGGTTCCGCCAACCGCTAATCGGCTGCAAGGGCAAGCTTGAATCGTTGGCGCTAATGCGTCTGAGGTGCGTCCCCGCCTAGGCGCCGCATTTGGCCTGTGCCAAGAGACGGTGGGCGCCGGGCGCTGGGAGGGAGCGGCCGGGGCCAGGCCTGGACGGACCAGGAAACGCGGCTGCGTCGCTGCGCCTCGCCCGTTCTGACGCGGCAGCCATGCGCACGATGGCAGACGCAGCTGCGGGCTGTGCCGTCCGTGGGCGCTAGGGTGGCGCCCAAGGCTGAACAAGACCACAAAGTCTTGTTTTCCACGCTTCCGTGTGCCACACTGCGGCACGCATCGCGCATGCGCGATGCGTGACGGCGCAGCGCGCATTGCAAGGCAACCAAATTCCGGCACACGGAGTGCTAAAAGTAGCCTGCCTACCACGAGCATGTCACACGACACGACGGACCGCCGGTGTTCCGCCAGGCCCGGGGCTGCGCCGCCCCGCGGGCCGGGACGCGGCGCGGAGCTGAGCCGCGCAGAGCTGAGCCGCGCGCACCGAAGCCGCGCCAATCCCGCCGCCCTCTTGCCACAGACGCACCCGCAGACGGGTCTCGCAGTCCCGCCGTCCTAGCGCCGGCCGCGCACGCCGCCAGCCCCGCCGCTCTCCACCACCGCCTCTGCTCCTCCGCCCTCTGCGCCCCCGCCCCAGCCTTCCCCCCGCCTCTCCGCCAGCCTCCCGCCCGGCCGCCGATCGCTGCGCCCCGTGCCTCACGTGCACCCCCACGTGAACCTCACGTGCATCCCCACGTGCATCTCACGTGCCCGGGATGTTTGTCCTGCACGGTGCCGCGCTGCTGCAGGAGGGTTGCGGTGGCAAATGCACGGCGCACTGCCGGCGTCCGCACCCTGGTGTTCTTGTTGCTGCTGCCGCCGTTGGACCCTGCAGACCCCTGTCCCCCGTTCCCAGCATGCTGCAGCCCGCTCCGTCGAGCGAGATCCCCGGCGACGCCCCGTCCGACAGGGCCTCTGCCCAGAAGCGCCAGCGGATGCGCATTCCCACCTCGTGCCTGGTCTGCCGCAAGCGCAAGGTCAAGTGCGACAAGCTCAAGCCCCACTGCTTCAACTGCAAGGTCAACAACTCCGTCCAGTTCTGCTACTACGACGAGCAGCCCTGGCAGCGCCTGGCCTTGGAGGTCAAGCAGCTGCGCACCGAAATCACCATGTTGCGCCAGCAGGTCTACGACCTCCAGCAGACGTTGATGAGTCTCTCCAGCGCCGGTGGTATCGAGGGCGCGCCTCCTGTGCTTGCCCTTCCGTCGGCGCCTCAGGAGGGCGTGCCCCAGGGATACCCGCCGGGCGCTGTTCCCGGCGCTGTTCCCGGCGCCGTTCCCGGCGCTGTTCCCGGGGTGGTACCGCCCCCGAACGCCCAGCTGGAGACCGCAATCTCGCGCGAGGTCGACAACTTGGCCGAGGCCCTCCACCTGCTTGTCGACTTTGAGGACCACGACCCCACCTACTTTGGCCCCACGCTGTTCATGTCGCTCTTCCGCGCAGACCCCCAGTTGCGCGGCGCCATGGACCGCGCCATCCGTCTCAAGGTCCAGGAAACGTCCGTCGGCAACATCAAGATGCTGCTGAACTTGATCGCAACCAACGACAAGTTGGGCCGCGGCCGCGTCTCCATCGCCCCCCCGTTGGACCCCGAGATGGTCCGCCGCGTGTCCAGCATGGATGCCTCCGCCTCCTCCGACACCCCCAACTCCGCCCTGGACAGCGCTCTGAGCGGCACCCAGCCGAGCTCCACCATGGAAGAGTCCATCTTGAAGATGGGCCAGCCCGTGTTTGGCAAGATGCTCCTCGAGGACTCCGTCAACTACCCGCCCTCGATCCGCTTGATGCGCCTTGGAGAGTACGGCAGTGGCGCGTTCCAGCCTAGCACCAGCGGCCGCTTCTACGAGGTGGTTCCCAAGGTCAACTCCATCATGCTCCCCAAGCGCCTTGTCGATCTCCTCTTGGACCGGTTCTTCCGCTACGTGTACGCCCTCATGCCGTTTGTGAACGAGGACAAGTTCCGCAAGGAGCTCGACCAGATCTTGATGGTGCCCACCACCGCCGACGGCAGCGAGCGGCCCGAGGCCAAGGCCTACTTTGCTGTGCGCGAGCTGCACGACCTCTGCATCATCACCACCTGTCTCTTGATGATGCGCATGGGCTACTTGACCATCCCCATCGAGGAAATCTCCCACATGAACTACGACTTCATCACCGACTTGGAGATCCAGCACATCTACGACATGTTCGTGGTGCCCAACGTGCTGGTGGGCCCCGTGTACGTCGAGCACGCCAAGTTGTGTGTCTTGTACGGCAGCCCGTACCGCCAGATCACCAACAGCTCCATCCAGGCCTTGTTGTGCATGCGCTTGTACCGCCTGTACGCCCCCGAGGATGCCGAGTTGGAGACGGACCTGACGGTGCTTGTGGCCATGTTGATCCAGATGGCGCGGGTGCACGGCATCCACATCGACCCCGACAACTTTGGCAACAGCCACGACGGCACGCCCCTCTATGCCGAGTGCGACAAGCACATGCGCCGCAAGATCTGGTACGAGTTGCTGTACTTGGACTCGTTGCAGGCCGTGCGCCATGGCCACCCGTTGATCCTCACCGACACCACGTACAACACGCAGCTCCCGCACATGACGCCTGCGTTGGCGCGCACGCCCAGCTTGCACCCCGTCGAGGAGCTGTTGATCGCGTTCTTCGAGCTCCGCCGCGAGATCGACGTCATCACCCGCGACTTTGTGACGGCAAGCGCCGACTTGCGCAAGCCGCTGTCGATCCGCAGCTTGGAGCAGACGTGCACCCGCATCCGCGTCATGTTGGACACCCGCCTCCCCACGTTCCAGCAGTTGTTGTCGCCGCAGAACCCCGACCCGGAGCTGCTGCGGGTGCGCCATTTCCTTGCCCGCTTGAACCTTGTGTCCGGGTACACGGTGGCGACGTTTGTGCTTTTCCTCGTGCTGTCCACGAACGATCAGCACGCCCGTCCCGTCAACGAGCACCCCTACTGCGACTTGTTCTTCAACCTGGTGGAAAAGAGCTTTGTTTTGTTCCGTCTCATGCACACCTACTTGGACCCGCTGGTGCTGACCAAGCCCTTCCTGGCGCCGTACGAGTCCTTCGTCTTGCCGCAGTTGATGATCTGCAATCTCCGGCTGTACCACTACTTTGGCGCAGTGTACGTGCGCTACGCCCGCAAGTTGTTGAGCTTTGCCGACGTGTTTGAGCTGTTCCAGTCCCCGGACCTGGCGGGCTTGTTGGACTTTTTCGGCGTTGCCAACAAGCGCGACTCGAACGAGATCAGCCGTGCCGTGATGCTGCTGCTCCTCGAGGCGGCGCACATGTGCCAGGTGCAGCTGACCAAGTACTTCCTCGGGCTCAAGATGTCGGTTGTGCTTGGCAAGGTGACTGTCTTCTTCAAGGACGTGTTCCAGGAAGACGAGGCCGCCGCCGCCGCCGCCGCTGCCGAGCCCCCCAACTTGTTCCTGCCCGACATGCCGGCCACCGGCGCCAAGCGCAGTGCGGAAACCGTCTTCCTGCCTCCGGTGCCGGCGTACAGCGGCTACTCCACCGTGTCGGCAACCTCCTCGGGTCCGCCGTCGACAGAGCCGTCGCACCCGTCGGAGCCGGCCGAGCCTGCGAGCGGCGAGATGTTCTACGACTGGGACTTCAGCACGCCCGCGGCACTGCAGCCGCAGGCGCCGGCTCCGAAGCCGCCGACCGCGGCGTGGAAGGCGACGGGCGCGGGGCAGGCGCTGGAACAGACCCCGTTGGAGTCCTTCTTCCAGAACGCGGGGATGTTTGGCGACGACGACTTGTTTCCGGGCTTCGAGGTGGATCCGGTGTGGCAGCAGTTTGGGGCCGGCTCGTTGGGCCAGAAGTGAGGGTGCGGGTGGCGTGCGGAGTCCCGCGCCTTGTATATACCGTGTGTGCCGGCGTGTGCCGCGAATGATAATATGCCATGTTGCGGGCGCTGCACGGCGCTGCAGGAGGTGCAGACGCATCCCATCTTTTTTTCCATGGCTTCGCTTGTGGAGGTGATGGGACAGGAGCCGCTGGACGAGGCGGTGCTCGCCGTGTTGGAGACTCCGGTCGACGAAGAGACGGTGCGCAACGCGGTGGGGCAGCTTACACCGCTGCAGGCGTTCGAGGTGAGCAGGGTGGTGCTTGCTGCCGTCGCGGCCACGCCGTCGCAGCCGCTCCAGCTCTGGTTCAAGTGGGTCATGATGTTGCACGGCGGCGCGGTGGTGCGCGACCCGGCACAGCGCGCGGTGCTCGAAACGGTGCACGCGCGCTTGGCCGCCGAGAGCAAGGCGTTGCCCAAGACGGTGGAGTTGCAGGGCCGGCTCCAGTTCCTCCAGCAGCAGCAAAAGTTGCGGGAGGAGATTGCCAGCCAGGAGCAGGAGGAGCAGGAGGGGCTGGAGACCGCCCCGGCGGACGAGGAGGAGGCGATGGTGGTGAACGGCGAGGTTGACGAGTAGCGTCCCCTTGTCTTGTTGCCCTACCCGATAAGCACGCTCCGGCGCACATCCCACAATACGCGGCGTAATGCAGCGGCTTTGACAGGTCAAAAAAAAAAAAACGCTTCGATCTCGCAACCCCGTTCTCATGTCTGAGAAGCTCTACATCTCCTACAACTTTGTGCACAAGTTGTGCCGCGAGGGCGCGGCGCAGATCCTCGCGAACGGCAAGCCCGACGTGATCGTGGCGATCGGCGGCGGCGGCTTTATCCCCGCGCGGATCATCCGCCTGTTCCTCAAGGAGGAGGGGGGCAAGAACATCCCCATCCAGGCGATCGGCCTCTCGTTGTACGAGCAGTTCGGGGCCTCCGAGGAACAGATCGGCAAGGAGGTGGTGCGCACGCAGTGGCTCGACTTTGGGGCGTTGCTGCAGCACTTTGACCTGCTCATTGGCAAGAACGTGCTTATTGTGGACGAGGTGGACGACACGCGCACCACGCTCCACTACGCCTTGAGCGAGCTCGAGAAGGACGTGGCCCGTGTCCAGCTGGAGTTGGGTCGCACCAGCGAAAAGACCTCCTTCCTGATCTTTGTTCTCCACAACAAGAACAAGCCCAAGCGCGCCGACCTCCCCGAGGACATGTTCGCCGGCGGGCGGTACATCGCCGGCCGCACCGTCGACGACGTGTGGATTGCGTACCCCTGGGAGCAGCAGGACATTGACGAGCACACCGCCAAGGCCGTCGAACAGGGCAACATCTAGCCGCAATAGAACACCCGCCGCCAAGCAGCAGGCCGCCACGCAGCCGCCAGCTGCTCACCGGCCGCTCGCCGTCACGCAGCCTGCTCCCCGCCCGCGATCCGAGCCGCCTGATCGCGCACCAACTGCTTGAGGTCCGCCACGTCCTGCTGGAGATCCTCAATCCCCTCCTCCTTCTCCCCAATAATCTCCAACATGGTGCTCTCGCGCGCCTTCATCGTCTCGAGCTCCCGCTCGAGCAGCAGCACCTGTGTCCGGAGCAGCAGCACCTCGCCCGGGGCCGCCATCAACCGCGCAATCTCCCGCGCCGCATCCTCCTTGTCGGCACGCATCGCTGCCATCTCGTCCCGGCACGTGCTCAACTCCACCTCCAACCGCCGCACCTGCGACAGCATCTTGCCCACGAGCTGGAGCTGCCGGCCGTTCGCCGCGCCTGTGCTCTGTTGGAACGTCCCGTTCAGCCCCTCGTCGTCGCTCAACTCGTCCACCCCCTCGAAAAACTGGCTCCCTGTCGGCGTCTTGAACGGCGTCCGCACGCTCGCCAGATCCCCCCACCCAATCTCAAACAGCGCTGACAGCGCCAGAAGCTGCCGCCGTGCCGGCGGGAGGAACCCAACCGTGGAGTTGGACGCCAGCGACCCGCGCAGCTCGAGCGTCAACGCACCCCCGACCCGCACTTCCGCCTCGAGGTGCGCCACCTTTGCCGCGAGTGCCTCCCGCGACGCTTCTCCCTCCGCCACCTGGCACTCCAACTCGTTGACGCGCGCAGCCGTCTCCTGCTCACGAGCCCGCGCCGCCGTCTCCGCGACCGCACTCGCAGCACGGACCTCGGCCACCTCCGCCCGTAACCGCTCCGCCTCGCTCGTCCTCGCGCGCACCTGGTCCGCAAGAGCCCGGCTCTTTTCCTGCAGCTGTTTGTCGCGCCGCCGCGCCGCCGTCACCTCCACCTCCAAGTCCCCTGCCTGGCTCATGAGCTGCAGCTCGATCAACCGCCAGTTCTCCTGCGCCAGCTGGTACTGCTCCATGAGCGCGTCGTGCGCCAGCTGTAGCCGCGTGTGCTCCGCACCGTCCACGTCGGCCGCCTCAACCGAGAGCGACTCCACCTGGAACCGAAGTCCCTCCATCTTCGACTCCGCGCGCCGGAGCTCCGCGTCGCACTCCTGCTTCACACGGCTGGCGCGCCCGCGCTCGTACTCGGCAGTCTGCTGCTGCTCGGAAAGCGACGCTTCCAACTCGAGCCGCCGCTGCTCCCATTCAATCAGCGCCTCCTGGTGTTGCTGCAGCGCCTGCTTAGTGCGCCACTGTTCGGTGCTGAGGTTGTTGGCCGCCTCCTCGAGCTGTTTGCGGAGTTCGGTCTCCATAGCCTGCCACCGCTGCTGCTGTGCAGCCAACTGCGCCCGTGTCTCCTCCTGCTCCGCCACGCGAGTCTGGAGTCGCGCATTCTCTTCTGCAAGCACCCCGTTCTGTTCATCCACCTCCCGCTGCCGCTCTTTCAACCGCTTCACGGTCTGCAGGAGCTTGAGCTCGGTGTGGCTCAACCGCTCGCCCTCCACCCGGAGCGCTTCGATCTGTGCGTTCTTGTCGTCTCGCTGGAGCTCCCGCACAAGCGCCACGAGCGCTGGCACCCCGAGCAGCTCGAGGCCCTCCGCCACCGCCTCGGACTCGGCCGGAGCCAGCGGCGCAGCTGCCGCAGCGACCTCAGACGGCGGTGGCGACCTGGGTGCGGTCTCAGGCGTGGCCTCGCGCGCAGGAGGCTCGACACCGGCACCGGACGCCTGAGTAGTCCCTTGCTTGGCCTCCTGCTTCTTCTTGCGCTTGGTCTGTGCCGCAAGAGCAAGTCGTTCCTGGAGCGTGAGCCGCCGGCGCGGCTCGGCCGGAGCTTCGTCGGAGGGGCGCGGCAGATCAATGCTCGTGCGCGGTGACTCCGGGGCCGACGCAGGCTCGGCGACCGCACCGGCAGCCTCTGCCACCACGCCCACGTCTCCCGGCACCGGCTCAGTCGGCAGCTCAGTCGGCGTCTCGTCGTGCCCGCCCATGTGCCGCGAGCCGCAGAAAACGCGTGGTTGGGTAATGTTGAAACCTCCTGCAGAGATCGCCGGCATGGCCAATCACGCGGTGTGCGGCGCTGCCTTGGGCGCTGCCTTGGGCGCTGTCCCGGTCCCCAACCTGGCCACTGTCCCTCTGGCACCGTGGGATCATCTATTAGCTCCGGCTACTCCGCCATCTCCTCCACCAGGGGGCACGTGCACATCAAGTTCATGTCGCCGAACTTGTCGTCGAGGCGCAGCACCGTCGGCCAGAACTTGTTCTTGTGCAAGTGCGGCAACGGGTAGGCCGCCTGCTGGCGCGTGTAGCCGCGGGCGGTCCACTCGGCGTCGTCCGTGAGCACCACGTCGTGCATCAGGTGCGGCGCGTTCTTCAACACGTTGCCGAGCGGCTCACCCTTGGCGTACGCGTCGATCTCCCTGCGGATCAGCAACAACAGCTCCACGAAGCGGTCCAACTCGGCCAAGTTCTCCAGCTCCGTCGGCTCCACCATCAAGGTGCCCGCAACCGGGAACGACATGGTGGGCGCGTGGAAGCCGTAGTCCTGCAAGCGCTTGGCCACGTCGATCGCCTCCACGCCCACCAGCTTGAACGGGCGCAAGTCGAGAATGAACTCGTGCGCGCAGTGCTCCACCAGCCCCAGACCGACAAACATGATCTCGTACGCATCCTTCAACCGGTGCATCATGTAGTTCGAGTTCAACATGGCCACCACCAGCGCAAACGGCAACAGCTGCGCACCCATCATCTTGATGTAGGTGTACAGGATCGGGAGAATCAGTGCCAGCCCGAAGGGCGCCGCCAGCACCGGCGCAATCGCCGTTGCGGCCGTGTTGGTCGTCGGCGCCACCGGGTGCAGCGGCAAGAACGGCGCAAGGTGCGCCGCCACGCAGATCGGCCCCACGCCGGGGCCGCCGCCGCCGTGCGGAATGCAGAAGGTCTTGTGCAAGTTCAAGTGGCACACGTCGGCACCCAAGTCGCCGGGCAGCGTCAACCCCACCTGCGCGTTCATGTTGGCACCGTCAAGATACACCTGGCCGCCGGCCGCGTGCACGAGCGCAATGGCGTCGCGGATGCCAGGCTCAAACAAGCCGTACGTGCTCGGGTACGTCACCATCATGGCCGCCAAACGCTCCTTGTGCTTGTCCGCCTTGGCAGCCAAGTCCGCCAAGTCCAAGGAGCCGTCGTTGAGGCACTTGACGGGCACCACCAGCATGCCCGCCATCGCGGCCAGGGCCGGGTTGGTGCCGTGCGCCAGCACCGGAATGAGGCACACGTCGCGCTGGTGGTCGCCGTTCAGCTCGTGGAACGCCTTGATCACCAGCAACCCCAGGAACTCGCCCTGGGCACCGCTGTTCGGCTGGAGGGTCGTCGCGGCAAACCCGGTGATGTCCGCCAAGTCGCGCTCCAAGGTGGTGATCATCTCCAAGTAGCCAGCCGCCTGGGCCGCAGGCGCAAACGGGTGGATGTTGGCAAACTCGGGCCACGTCACCGGAAGCATCTCCACCGTGGCGTTCAACTTCATGGTGCACGAGCCCAACGGAATCATCAGGTTCGCGAGCGAAATGTCCTTCTGCTGGAGCAGGTGGAGATAGCGCAACATGGCCGTCTCCAGGTGGTGTTCGTGGAACACCGGGTTTGTGAGGATGGCCCCCGTGCGCGCAAGCTCCTGCGGGAGCGGCGGAAGCGCGTCGACAGGACCGCCGAGCGGCTTGCCCGTGAAGATCTCCACAAGATCCAGCAAGTCTGCGGCCGTCACCAGCTCGTCGAGCGACACCTGCACCGTGGTGGCGCTGGCCTTGAAGAGGTTGATGCGGAACTTGTCGAGCGCAAGCTGCACCACCTCGTCTGCCAGAGACGCCACCGACACCGTCAACGTGTCGAACCACTCCTTGTTGAGCACCGTGTGCGACGAGTTGGCGGTGATCTGGAGGGCCAACAACAGGGTCATGCCGTTCACGCGGTGGGCAATCTTCTGCAACCCCTCGGGCCCGTGGTACACGGCGTACAGCGCTGCCATGTTGGCCAACAAGGCCTGCGCCGTGCAGATGTTGGAGGTGGCCTTTTCGCGCTTGATGTGCTGCTCGCGCGTCTGCAACGCCAAGCGCAACGCGCGCTTGCCGAGGCGGTCCTTGGACACGCCCACGATGCGGCCGGGGATCTTGCGGTTCAACAGCTCCACCACGGCAAAGAAGGCGGCGTGCGGGCCGCCGTAGCCCAACAGCACGCCGAAGCGCTGCAGCAGACCAAACACAATGTCGGCCCCCAACTCCACCGGCGGCTTCAACACCGTGAGCGCCAACAAGTCGCTGGCGACGGCAAACAAGCCCTTGTTGGCGTGCACCAACTCGCCCACCTTGGCAAACAGCTCGCGGGTGATCGAGCCGTCGGAGGCGGGGTACTGCACGAGCGCGCCCAGCACCTCGCCGGCCATGGCGGCCAACTGGGCCACGCCCTCGGGCGTCGCGAGCGGCAACTGCACAATCTCCAAGCCCTTGGTGTACGCGCGCAGCTGCATCACCGCAAGCGTCTGCGGGTGGACGTTGGTGTCGACAACGTACTTGGAGCGCTTGCCGCGGCAGTGGGCGTGGGCCAACAACATGGCCTCCGCGCCGGCCAGCGCCTCGTCCAACAACAGCGCGTTGGCCACAGGCAAGCCGGTGAGGTCCGCAACAAGCGTCTGGAAGTTGAGCAACAGCTCCAAGCGGCCCTGCGACACCTCGGGCTGGTAGGGCGTGTACAGCGTGTACCACTCGGGACACTCCAAGATGTTGCGCTGCACGACCGGCGGCACGATGGTGTTGTAGTAACCCTTGCCAATGTACAGGCGGTAGACCTTGTTCTTGGCGGCCAACTCGCGCATGTGGGCAATCATCTCCAGCTCGGTGAAGCCCTGGGCGGGCTCGACCGCAAGCTTGCGGCGCACCAACACATGCTCCGGGATCACCAGCTTGGTGAACTCCTCCAAGTCGGTGTAGCCCAACTGCAGGAGCATGTGCTGCGTGTTGGCGGGCAGCGGGCCCAAGTGGCGCCGCGACAAGTTGTCGAGCGGCTGCAACGGCGAGGCGCCGCCGGCGTAGGCCTGCGCGTACGCAGCCGACGAGACGCTGGCGACGGACTGGAAGCGGGAGAGGCCGACGGCCCGGTGCGCGCGCGCGGCACGGGCAGCGAATCTCGCAGAGAGCATGAGGGATGGGGCCGCCGCCGCTGCCCGGCTCGGCTCTGCTATTTATACGGCTGGGCCGAGTCAATCGGGTGAACGGCTTTGCAGATTATGCATGTGCCGGGCCCGAGTCAGTGCAGATAGGACCCGAGTCAGACGCGGTCAGCGGGTGATTTGACACATCGCGAGGCCTGCACCCGGCG
>JAJMSD010000051.1:0-50032 GCA_030558265.1 [Candida] pseudocylindracea
GCGACCAGTTCCCGCGCCTCCGCAGGTGGTTGAAGGCGGTGTACGCCGTCGAGGGTGTCAAGACCGCCGTCTCGTACCCCACCGTCCAGCGGTTTGCCTTGGCCGCCACGATGTTGGAGGAGTTGTAGGTACAAGCTCTACTATAAATACCGCTAGCGCTTGGACTCGCCAATGAAGTTGATGGCGCTGCCGGCCTTGAAGAAGGCCACCTGGTCCTTGCTCATGGTGTGCTTCACCGCAATGGTGGCCACCACCGACCCGTCTCTCACCACCTCCACCTGGAGCTCGCCGCCGTTGTCGCCGTCGCGCGCCACCAACTCCTTCAACCCCACCGTGCGCAACACATCGCCGCCCTTGATCAAGTCGTAGTCCGCCTCGTTCTTGAACGTCAACGGCAACATGCCCTGCTTCTTCAAGTTCGTCTCGTGGATCCGCGCAAACGACTTGACGAGGATCATGCGGCCGCCGAGGAACCGCGGGCTCAAGGCGGCATGCTCGCGCGCACTGCCCTCGCCGTAGTTGTGCTCTGCCACCACGCACCACGGCCGCTGCTCCTCCTTCCACTTGATCATGAGCTCCGGAATGCCGTGCGCCGTCCCGTCGTAGTCGTACGCCTTGTTCACCTCGCCCGTCTCCTTGTTCACCGCGCCGATGAGCGTGTTGTACGAAATGTTCTCGAGGTGGCCCTTGTACTTGAGCCACACCCCAGCCGCGCTGATGTGGTCCGTCGTGCACTTGCCCTCCACCTTGAGAAGCACCGCCGTCTCGAGCTCCTGGCCGTTCCACGCGTCAAACGGCTCGAGCAACTGGAGGCGGTCCGACGTCGGCGACACGCTCACGGGCACGCTGCCATCGGGCTGCGGGTTCGGGTCCGGGTAGAACTCTGCGCGGCCCGGCACGAAGCCGGCCCCGGGAAGCTCGTCGCCCACAGGCGGCTCAAACTTGAAGGGCCCGTTCGGACCCTCCAACGCGTCGGTCATGGGGTTGAAGTGCGCGTCCCCGGAGTAGATCATGGCCGTCACCACGTCGGGCGACGTGAGGAAGTTCATGGTGTCGCGGTTGCCGTCGTTGCGGGCGCGGAAGTTGCGGTTGAACAGCGTGAAGATCGAGTTGGTGCCGGTCACGCCGTCCGTGCGGTCCCACTGGCCGATACAGGGCCCGCACGCGTTCGCAAGCACCACGGCGCCGCTCTCCTCAAACGTGCTGATCAACCCGTCGCGCTCGATCGTGGCGCGGATCTGCTCGCTGCCGGGCGTGACAAAAAAAGGGATCTTCGGCTTGAGCCCGGCCTCGGAGGCCTGCTTCACGAGATGCGCCGCCCGGCTCATGTCCTGGTACAGCGAGTTGGTGCACGAGCCGATCAAGCCCGCCAGCACCGTCTGCGGCCACAGGTTCTCGTCACACGCCTTGCCAAACGCACTCAACGGCGTCAGGAGATCGGGCGTGAACGGCCCGTTGATATGCGGCTCCAAGGTGTTCAAGTCAATCTCCACCACCTGGTCGTACTCGGCCCCGGCGTCCGCCGCAAGGAACCCGTGGTCGCGGTGCACCGCGTCCACCACCTCGGCAATCGGTGCGCGGCCGGTCGCCTCAAGGTACCGCTTGTGCGCCGCCTGGTAGGGGAACACGCTGGTGGTCGCACCAATCTCGGCGCCCATGTTGCAGATGGTGGCCATGCCGGTGCAGCTCAAGCTCTGCACGCCGTCGCCAAAGTACTCGACGATGAAGCCGGTGCCGCCGCGCACCGTGAGCACGCCCGCCAACTTGGTGATGACGTCCTTGGGCAGTGTCCAGCCCGACAAGGCGCCCGTGAGCTTGACACCCAACACACGCGGCGCCTTGAGCTCCCACGGCGTGCCCGTCAACGCGTCCACCGCGTCCGCACCGCCGACGCCGATGGCGATGGCACCGAGACCGCCGGCGTTGGGCGTGTGCAGGTCCGTGCCCAACATCATGAGGCCGGGGGTGGAGAAGTTCTCGAGCACAATCTGGTGGATGATGCCCAGACCGGGGCCCCAGAACTGGATGCCGTAGCGCTCGCCGCACAGCTGGAGGAAGTCAAACACCTCCTGGTTGGTGGCGATCAGCAGCGTGAGGTCAGCCGCGGCACCGTCGCGGCCAACGATGAGGTGGTCGCAGTGGATCAGCGCCGGGACCGCCGTGGAGGGCATGCCGCAGGTCATGAACTGGAGAAGCGCCATCTGCGCACTGGCGTCCTGCATGGCCACGCGGTCCGGGTGGAGCTTGAGGTACTGGGAGCCGCGGATGCCGGTGGTCAGGCCGTTGGCCAGGGCGAACGTCTCCTCGGGGTTCGCGAGATGCGAGTAGAGGATCTTCTCGGCGAGCGTGAGCGGCGTCGAGACGCTCGCGCGCACGGCCGCGAGGTTCGCGAGGAGCTTGGCGTAGGGCGGCGTGCGCACGTCGTAGGGCGCCGGCGGCGTGTACAGCGCAAGGCGCACATGGGCACGGCGGGTGCGGGCCGCGCGGGAGAGCATCGTGGGGTGGAGCAGGCGACAGGATTTTGCCAGGCCCCAGGCTTTGTGTGGGCGCGGGTCCTGCACCGAGGGACTGAGTCACCGGGTCTGCGTGCAGGCCGCGCGTGGCGCAACATTTGCCGTGTCGTGCAGCGCGCACAGACGCATGGATTTCGTCGCTCTTGTCAGCGGCGGCAAGGACTCGTTCTACAACACGCTCCACTGCGTGGCAAACGGCCACCGGCTCGTCGCGTTGGCGAACCTCCACCCGTCGGCGGCCACCGACGAGCTCGACAGCCACATGTTCCAGACGGTGGGCCACGACGTGATCCCGTTGTACGCCGAGTGCTGTGCCGTGCCGCTCTACCGCCGCGAGATTGCCGGCGGTCTGGTGAACCTCGCCTTGGACTACACCGCGACGCCGCACGACGAGATCGAGGACTTGTACGCGCTTCTCTGCGAGGTGCAGCAGGCACACCCCTCCGTCAAGGCGGTCGCCGTCGGCGCCATTCTCCTGCTGTACCAGCGCACGCGTGTCGAGCACGTCTGCGCCCGGTTGGGGCTCACCGTGTTGGCGTACTTGTGGCAGCGTGACCAGGGCGAGTTGATGGCCGAGATGTGTGCCAGTGCCATGGAGGCGGTGCTCATCAAGGTGGCGGCCGTGGGGTTGGAGGCCAAGCACTTGGGCTTGACGCTCCGCCAGGTGCACCCGACGTTGGTGCGCTTGAACCAGATGTACGAGGTGCACGTGTGCGGCGAGGGCGGCGAGTTTGAGCTGTTGGTGGTGGACGCGCCGTGCTTTTCCAAGCGCTTGGAGATTGTCGACACGAGCACCGTGGCGGAGTCGCAGGTGGCGTACTTGCGGGTGAAGGCCGAGGTGCGGCCCAAGGACCCCCCGTCCCTGCCCGAGCACTGGGTGGCAGTGCCCCCGCTCGTCCGGGGCGCGTTTGCAGAGGTGGAGGCGGAGGCGGAGGCCGCTGCGGAGACCGCCGCGGAGACGCCGGCCACCGCCGCTGTCTCTGCCGCTCCTGCTTTCTCCATTGTCTCGACACCCACCCACACCTTCATCTCCAACGTGTCTCCCTCGGACCCCTCGCTCCCGGCCACCTCGCAGATGCACGACGTGCTCTCGCAGGTGGCGGCCCACGTGCCTCTCGCCAGCCTCCAGCTGGTGCTCCTTCTCGTCGCCGACATGGCCGACTTTGCCCTGCTCAACAGCGCATACCGCCCCTTCTTCCCCGACCCGCTCCCGCCCTCGCGCGTGTGCGTCTCCACCGCCCTCCCCACCGGCGCAGTCCGTCTCTCCTGCGTGGCGCTCGCACAGCCGCGCCGTCGTGGACTCCACGTCCAGGGCATCTCCTACTGGGCTCCGTGCAACATTGGCCCGTACTCACAGAGCATTGTCGACGCCGACGGCTACGCGCTGATTGCCGGCCAGATCCCCCTTGTGCCCGCGTCCATGGAGTTGCACCCGCACGGGGACGTGGCTGCGGACCGCCGCTCTGTGGTGCTTGCGCTCCAGCACTGGTGCGCCGTGAAGGAGGCGGTGCAGTGCCCCGACGTTGTCTTTACCGTTGTCTACGTGACCGCGGCGCGCATGGTGCCGGCCGTGCTCCTGGTGTGGCGCGCGTTCAGCGGGTCGGCGGAGTTCACGGGGAAGCGCCCCTTTGCGGTCGTGCAGGTGGCGCTGTTGCCGCGGGGGGCCTCCGTCGAGTGGTGCGGCATGGCGTTTGGCGGCGACGAGCACACGGCCGAGTATGGCGTGCAGTGGGAGGCCAGCCGCGACGCGTGGCAGGTGTACGGCGGCGCGTGGACCACGGGCGACTACATCCCGGTGCAGGCTGTGTGGGACGCCCGCGGGCAGCTGCAGCCCCAGGCGGTGGTGACCCGCAGGGTGGTGCCGCAGGACTCCGAGTGATGCCATGACGTCACAAGGCGCAATCGGACGCAATCAGACACAATCAGGCGCAACCAGGTAGCTCGCGGCTTGCTGCTCCCACGCGCCCCCTGTTCCGGCCCTGCCTGCCGCCCGCCCGCCGCGTGCCTGCCCACCGCCCGCTGTCTGCCCACCGTCGCGCCCCGCGAACGGCCGCACGCCCACGCACGCCGCTGTGCTCACCCCCACGGGCCGTAACCACCAAGGTGCCGCCGCCCTCCCATAAAAGCCCTGGGCTCTCCCGCCGCCGAACCACACATGTTCCCCGTCACGTCCCTCCCACCCGAACTTCTTCTCGAGGTGTTCCAGCACCTCCAGATCCCGCACGTGGCGGCGTTTCTTGCGCTGGCGCCGGCGCCGGCGTTGCACCATCTCTTTCGCCGCGTCGTGGTGCTGCCGTGCTGCCACCCCGTGGAGCACTGCAGCCCCGTGGTGTTGACCCACGACGTGTTCTGGACGCTCCACGACAGCCCGAGCGCCGATGCGGTGGCGGGGGCGCTTGCCAAGTACTTTGACTCCGAGGAGGCGTGTCGCCGCGTCGTCGGCGATGCCCGCGTCAGCCGCATCCGGTTCGGCGACGTCTTCATGGCCACACACACCCAGGAGGAGTTGGACCGAGCCCACAACCAGGCCCATTGTGTGGCGCGACTCCATCTCGCCGTGCGTGGCTTTTCCCCGCGCTGCCTCCATGTGGACAACCTCGCCAGCGTGCACATGAGCGAGATGGAGGTGCCTCTGGTGTTGCCGCCGGTAAGCCGGATCGACATGGCACGTGTGGGCGTGCGTCCGGACTTGTCCATCCCGCACACGGTGCGGACGCTTGCTCTTCTTTCGTCGGGCCTCGACGAGCTCACCTCGCCGTTCCCGGCCGGTCTCCGTGTGCTCAGCCTCGGGGGAAACCGGTTCCTGCGCGCGCTGCTGCTCCCGCCGCTCCCGGCGACGCTCGAGGAGCTCCACCTCGGCTACAACGACATTGCGAGCCTCAAGGGGTTTGTGTTTCCGCCGCGGCTCGCCACGCTCGTGCTCGCCGGCAACTGTCTCTACACGCTCGCCGACGCCGTGTTCCCGGACTCGGTGGAGGAGTTGGTGGTGGCTCTGAACCGGTTGGAGTCGGTGGCAGGCGTGCGGTGGCCGCAGGCTCTCAAGCGGTTGGACCTCGGACAGAACATGCTCACGAGCGTGCGCGAGCTCAAGCTCCCGCTGGGGACCGAGCAGGTGTTGCTCTCACACAACGCGATCGGCAGGTTCCTGGTGGCGCTCCCGGCGTCCACGACGCGGCTTCTGCTCGACCACAACCGGTTGCAGTGCGGCAGCGTGGACTGGGCCGCCATTGCCGCTCTTCCCAACCTCATCACGCTCGACCTTCTGCTGAACCGGCTTTGTGGCATGGAGTGGGGAGGCGTGGCGCTCCCGGCGTCGATTGAGGGGCTTCTTCTCGGACACTGCGGATTGGAGTCGCTCGAGGGCCTTCTGCTTCCGCAGGCGTTGGTGGTGTTGGGCATTGAGTTCAACGCGCTCAGCAGCGTGCACCGGCTCCACCTCCCGAACTGCACGCGCGAGGTGCGGCTCACGGGCAACTGCATCGAGGACTTGGACCGCTGGGAGGTGCCGGCACTGCTCCGGCGCGTGCACATGCCCAACGTGCGTGTCATCAACCCGTCGACGTTCAAACTCCCGCAGCGGTTGATAGAGGTGATGTACTAGGGGCGCACACTGGATTCCCTACACAACCACGTGGGCCACAACGGGCCGGTGGTCGCTCATCAAGACGCCGCCAAACTCGGAGTGGAGCACGCCGTGGCCCGTGACGCCGATGCCAGCGCCCACCCAGACATAGTCAATGAGCGACATGGGCTCGCGCTTGCCGTAGTCAAAGCCGGTGAAGGTGAGGTTGTGGCCGTACGTGGCAACGCCGTCCACCTCGACGGCGGTGTCGCGCATGCTGCCGGCAACGATGGCGTACGGCTCGTCGCTGGGCTGCGTGTTGAAGTCGCCGGCGAGCACCGTGGGAACGTCGCCGCTCATGTGCTGCACGAGGAGCTTGGCGCCCTCGCGGCGGGCCACCACGCCGGCGTTGTCCAAGTGGGTTGCAAACACGCGGAGCCGGGTGCCGGCGGTCTTGCTCTGGAGCACGACCCAGGTGGCGATTCGCTGGTGGTCCGCGTCCCAGCCCCGTCCGGGGTGCTCAGGGGTGGGGCTCAACCAGAAGGTGTCGCTGTCGACGAGCCTCCACTGGTCGGTGCGGTACAAGACCGGGGTGTGCTCGCCGGCGGTCCTGCCGTCGTCGCGCCCCACGCCCGCGTAGGTCCACGCGCCGCCGCGGGAGTTCAACAACGCCACCACGTCCTCCACCTGGTGGTGGTAGGCCTCCTGGAGACACACGACGGCGTGGGCGGCGCCGGTGTGGAGAGCAATCAGCTTGGCAACCAATGCACGGCGGTCCTCCCAGAGGTGCTCGCCGGGCACGGGGCTGCGGTTGTCGTAGCGGATGTTGTGCGTGTAGACGACGACGGCGAGCGCGGACGCCTGCGTCCACCACCACCAGCACGTCGCGGCGGCGAGGAGCCCGGCGGGAAGAAGCAGCCGCATGAAGGTTGCTCGTCACGCCATGCACCCTGGCGCACGTGTCTCCCGATCGGGCCAGCACCTGCGTCACCGTGCGTGTGCGTGCGTTCGACGCTGCAGGCGAAGCCATGGGCCAACGGGCGACAGACCCAACAGCGCTATAATTGGCTCCACGGGGTATCTGGGATATCCGGACGGTGCCGGGGAGCCGCTGGCCGCGTGCCACGAGCCCCCTCCGCCCCCCCGTCTTCTTTCGGTGCCGCACTTCCCTAGCCGGCCTCCCGCTGACCCGTGGCGACTCCTTGCAGCGAGCATGCACTCTTCGTTTCACGAGCGGGCCAGAGCATCCGCCCCCATGCGAGCCTTGTTTTTCTTGGTGGCCGGGGCCCTGGCGCTCACGCAGGAGTACTGCGCCGCGGGCACGGCCTCCGTGGTGGCCGACACGTACACGACGGACCTGTACAACCTGAACGGCTTCTGCCAGACCCACTGTGCCTCGTTGGGCTATGCGTTTGCGGTGGTGCAGGGCAAGAGCTGCTGGTGCCTGGACTACGCCCCGGGCGACACCGTGGGCGTGTCTGAGTGCTCCTCTGCATGTCCGGGGTACCCCTACGAGAGCTGCGGCGCGAAGGGGTTGTACGGCTATGTGAGCGTGGCGGGGGCGACTGCGCTGGGGACGGTGGGTGTGGTCACGAGCACGAGCACGGGGGCCACGAGCACGGGGGCCACGAGCACGAGCACGGAGGCCACGAGCACGAGCACGGGGGCCACGAGCACGAGCACGGGGGCCACGAGCACGAGCACGGAGCAGCCAACAAGCACGGAGCAGCCAACGAGCCCCAGCACACCCACGAGCCCCAGCTCTTCCGGCACCACGCCCACCTCCTCCATCCAGGCCACCACCCACGCATCCTCCACCCCCATCTCCACCGTCATCTCCCAGGTGACGTTCATCCTGAATATTGTCACCACCGTCGCCTCCACCAAGGTATCCTTCCTGGTTGTTTACTTTACCGAAACCGTCGGCAACAACGCAACCAACGCACAGACCCTGCTGTCGGCGGCCGCCGGCAACCTCTCGCCCACCGCCTCTGTCTCCCTCGTGTCTGCGTCCGCGTCCGCGTCTGCGTCCACATCCTCCGCATCCGCATCCTCCGCGTCCAAGCCGTTCATGCAGCACAAGGGCAAGGTGGCCGGGCTCTTCACCGGCGTCGGCATCATCGCCGTGCTTCTCGCGGCGCTCGGATGGTGGCTTCTTGCGCGGCGCAGACGCTCCGACACTGAGTCCACATCCTCGTCGATTGTCCAGCAACACCCGCACACAGACAAGGGCGACCTCCATCTGATGACCGACCCATACGCCACGTTCGGCGCAGGCACGTTGGTGCTGGTCACCGGCTCGGACCACCTGCTGGACCACCAGCCGCACCCGTGGCGGGCCGGCGAACACATGGTGGACCAGCGCATGAACCCAGGCATGTTGATGATGATCAACGAGTCCCCCAGCGCGCCGAGTCTCCACGACGGCCACGACTACTCCCGGAGCTTGAGCGTGCGGAACCCCTAGCCGAGCCCACACCCCGCGTGCCCCCGCACGCTCCCATACCCCCGGTCTCGATAATACACTGCTTTCCGTCAACACGTCACATGTACGCCATCCAGCCGTGGTACATGCTGGCCAACTCCTCGATGCCCGTGGCGGTCGTGATCAAGTGCTCGACCTGGCCCTGCACGCCCATCGGCAAGCCCTCCTCCACGATGCCGCGGATCTTGGCCTGGATCGTCTTCATGGCGCGCTCGGGCGTGTTGTGGTTGCGGCCCTTGCGTGTCCAGTCCATGATGGGGTCGTACACGAACGACTCCAACTGGTTCATCACGGTGCTCTCGTTCTCGCGCACCAACAGCATCGTCAACTCGCACAGGCGGCGGAAGGCCCCCTCCACGCCGCTGGCGCCGAACGCCGCCACCATGTTCGACGTGAGCCGGAACGGCACCACCTCCGGCACCGCCAACGCAAGCCCCTTCTCGAAGATGCAGTCAAAGTCCACGTGCATCAACGCGCCCGTGTGGCGGAAGAGAAGGTTCTCGCCGTGGCGGTCGCCAATGCCCATCACGTAGCCCACCATCAGCATCACCGCACACAGGCGCGTGTAGAGCAGCCGCGCCCGGTACCACGCCACCGGATCCGGGAACTGCTGGAGAAACCAGAGCGGGAGCACCGGCGGGAACCGCGCCACGAGGTCCTCGAACGCGCGGCGCCGCTCCTCCTGCGGCTGCTTGGCGTCGAGCAACCGCGCGTTGCGCGACAAGTCGTAGTCCTTGCCTCCCGCCCGCAACTTCTCCATCACAATCGACCGCATCGGCTTCACGTGCTCCACCCACTCTATCACTCCGTGGTTCTCGTTCAACGGCACCACCACGTACGTCTCGATCTGCAACCCACGGCTCACGCACTCGTGGTTCATGCTGAGCATCCGGTTCAACACCACCGTCATGTCCATGAACTTCAGATCCTTGCGCACGTCGTCCTTCTTGCAGAGCAACGAGTGCGTGCGGCCGTCGCTGCCGAGGAAGAAGATCCGTTTTGGCCGCTGCAACAGACCGATCACGTCGGCGCGGTCGTCGAACTTGTCGAACGTCGTCGACGCCAGGTGCGGGAACGGCGTGTGGTTCTTGGCCGCCCCGGGCGTCGCCGGAAGCGTGATGGTGAAGTTGTGCTTCAACGGTGCCACGAGCAGCCCGTACAGCTCCAGCGGGTGCGTGAAGTTCGTGTCCGTCTGCAACAGACACCGCCGCGTCTTGGCCGCCATGGCGGTGTCGGCAATGCGGAAGATGCTGTCAAAGAGCACCCGCGCGTGCGCCACCTCTTCCTTCGCCACGCCGATCCGCGAGAGAATGTCCCGCCCGCGCCGCTTCCGCTCCTTGTCCGCCGAGCTCTCCTGGGCAAGCACATGCCAGAGCACGTGTTTCGGGTACGCCAGCGTGACGGCGGCCGCAATGTCGAGGAGCAACTCGCTCGTGTCCCGCACCGGGTGTGTGATGCGCAGAAGCACCTGCGACAAGACCGTGTACCAGTAGTACGCCGGGATGCGCTGGAGCACCGTGCGCACGTCCGACAACATCCGCGTCGCGTTCGCCTTGCGCGCCTCCTTGATTTCCAAGTTGTGGCGGTCGAGGTTGAGCGGCACGTGCGTCGCGTTCGCGGCAAAGTCCAACCACACCGTGAGCAACTTGGGCAACGCCTCGTACAAGTGCGCCGGCCCGCACAGCACCGCCCGCCCGTAGTTGTGCACCACCCGCCGCTCGTAGTCCCCGTACAAGTCCTCCTTCGAGCGCTTCTCGTTGAGCGCCGCCGTCAGGTCCACCACCTTGTTGCAGTACTTGGCGAGGTAGAAGTAGCTCGCGTCGTACACCGGGTCCAGCTCAATCGCCGCCGCAAACTCCTTGAGCACCACCGCCGTCGAGCTGCTCAGCAGTGCGTCCAGCCACCGTGCGTACTGGAGGTGCAAGAGCGCCGCGTCCCGCAGATCCAAGTTCGGCCGCCGCCGCAACCCCTCCAACATCTTGAGGGCACGCGTGTGGTGGCCCTGCGCCCAGAGCATCTCCAGATGCTCCCAGTCGCGCTTGGGATGCAGCGCCATCACCGCACCCATGAGCAGCCGCGTGGCGAGGTCGAGCCGCCCGTGCTGCCGCGAGATCTGTGCAAGCCGGAGGCTCGTGTCCCCCGAGTCTGCCACGCCGGCAAACCCCATTGCCGCCCGGTGCGCCAGGAGGATCTCCCACGTGGTCGCAAAGTCGTCGCCCGTGTTGTCGAGCCGCGCCTGGAGCGTCGCAAGCGTCGCACCAAGCAGGGTCCGCAGCAGGTGCGCAATCAACCGCACGTCCTGCGCAACGTGGAGCGTGCGGAGAAGCGGCTGGTTCGCCTGGTGTGTCTGCGAGCCGCGGAGGCCCTGGCCGGCAAGCGAAAACACCTGCGTCACCTCGTCGTCGACGGCGGCCGTGTTGCCCGCCGCTAGCGCCGCCGCCGCGCGCGCCATCCGGTACAGCACCATCAGCGGGATGTCCTTGAGCGGGTGGAGGGCGTCAGCGCGCGCAATCCACTGGTGGAGCTGCGGCACCGTGCCGGCGTACACCACTGCATCGAGCCCGTAGCGCACCCAGTCGCGCGGGAGCGCCGCGTCGGGATGCAACCGACTCAAGGTGCGGTCCCAGAGCGCGTGCTTGTTGAGCAGCTCGTACAAGCGCGTCAAGTGCTCGTGGCGCTGCTGCGGCGCACCCGCCGTGGCCAACACCTCGTGCAGCTCCTGCGCCATCACCCAGTCGTCGTTGTACTGGAACTGCAGGAGCGCGTCGTCGAGGCCCTGGCCCGCAAACGCCGTCACCACACCGGCAAGCGCGTCCACATCGTCGATCGCCGCATAGGCCTGCTCAAGCGTGTGCACAAGGAACCGCGTCGACGTCTGCGAGTCCTGCTCGTCGTCGCTGTCGATTGTCACCACCTCCGGCACCGGTGCCGCCGTCCGCTCCGTGTAGCTCTGCTCGAGGTACATGATGGCCCGCTCGTACGCGCCGCACTCGGAGGCACGGCGCGCGAGCGTGTCCTTGGGGATGGACGCAAGAAGCCGCACCACGCGCTCCACCTGCGGTTTCTGGATGGCGCGCGGGCGCTTGCTGGGCCGGTTGGTTTCCGCCACCCACTTGTTGCAGTAGTCAATGATGTGGAACACCAGATCGAGACACTGGCGGAGATTGTCGCCGTCGCTGTGGTGCGCCACGCTCGAGAGATCCACCGAGAGCACTGCCACAAGCTCCCCGCGGAGCAGCTCCACCACCTCCTCCCGGCCCGTCACCACCATGTGGAGAAAGGCATACGGGAGAATGTACCGCGCGACCGTCAAGTCCTGGTCCTTCACGAGAAAGGAGCACACGAAGAGAATGAATGGGGCGGACGCACCGGTGCCCTGGCTGCCGTCCATCACCCCCTCGCTGCTGCGGCGAAGGAGGTCGAGCGTGAACTCGCGCATCCACGTCGCGTACCGGACCTCGCGCTTGAACAACGGGTACAGCGCCAACTGGTGCGCGCTCTTCTTGACGGTGTAGCGGCTGCTCAACAAGGGCGTGAGGATCAGCTGCAGCGGGCGGTCAAACTTGCGCCAGATCTTGTTGTCGGTTGTGCCCTTCTCCTCCACCTGGTCCGGATGGAGGTGCATGCGCTTGAGGTACTCCTGCATGGCGTAGGCAAGAAACAACTGCGTGTGGGGGTCCACGGCGGCCCAGAAGCGCCGCGCAAGCACGTCGTTGATGAAGCGGATGAGAAAAAGCACCACCTCGGACAAGTCGTTGAAGTCGTCCACCACCACCACCGGCTGCGTCTTGTCGCCGCCCTCCGGCGGCACAAACACCGTGGGGTCGAGTGTGCCAATGAGCGAGAGACACCGCGCGCACGCCGTGGAGATGGACACCTCGGGGCGCGCCGCACGCGTCGAGTACGACGCCGGCTGCGACAGGAGCTCCGCCAACTCGACCGCCTGGTCGGCTGCCTGGGCGGTGCGGAAGCGCACGCTCGCCTCGAGAAGCGTCGCCACGAGCGCCGGCACCAACCGGTGGAAGGGCTTCTTGTGGAGATAGGTGCCCTGGAACTCGGTCTGGTAGTGCACGAGGTAGTTTTCCAAGTCGGTCACGGCAAGCGCCACCACAAGGCGGTTGTTGTCGCCGAGCCGCGTCGTGATGCCGTCGAGCAAGTCGTACGCCACCAGTGCTGGCGAGTTGCCGGAACGGAGCAACAGCTTGCGGCGCAGCACAATCTCCACCAAGTCGGGGTAGTTGGAGAGGGTGAAGACGTAGCCCATGAAGCCCTTGCGCACAAGCAGCTCGCGCGAAAAGACCGCGTCGAGCACCTGGGTTGCCTCGTTCTTGGTGTCGCTGTCGAACCGCGGCCACTGCGTCAACACCACCGCCACCACAATGTGCACAAGCAGGAGGAGGTCTGTGTCCAGCACACAGAGCACAAGCCGGTGCCAGCACTCCAACGTGCGCAACACGAGCGTCTGCACCGCCATCGACGCCTGGAGACAGGTCGAGATCTGCGGGAGCGCCAGCAGAATGGCGCTGCCACACAACTGCACCATGAACAGGATCGCCGTCACTGCACGCGCCTTCTCCACCAACGGCTGGCTGCCCTTGGTGTCGTTGATCACCTCGGAAAAGTTCTGCACGATCCCGAGCACGTTTGTGGTGAAGAACGCCTGGAGCACCGCGTCGCCGCCGTCTGCGTCGCCGTCCATGTCGCCGTCGGCAGCCACCAGGGCCGCCGCGCCGCCGTCTGCGGCGTCGGCTCCGCTCTCCGCCAGCCGCCCCCCCACGAACCGCCGTGCAAGAAACAACATACACGGGCGGATGCGTGTGGGCATGTCCTGGGCAAACTTGAGCACCTCCCACGCCGTTGCGGTAGGAATGAGCAAGTCCACCAACTCGTGCGTGCGCGTCTCTGGGCTTGCGTTGGCGAGAATCATCATGATCTTGTCCTCGTCAATCGTCTCCCAGTCCACAAGAAGGCGCGCCACGCACCGGTCCCGCAAGTCCCACACAAGCTCGTACTTGCTCTTGCCGCACGCCGCGGCAATCTCCAGCACCAAGTCCCGCTTGTACATGGTGAGGGCAAACGGAAGCGTGTAAGGAGCGGTGCGCTGGAGAATGGCCTTGGGCAGCACCAGCACCAACGCACACACCAGCTCGAGGAGCCGCGAGGAGCCGTCGTTCAACGCCTGCACCACCATGTACAGAATCACCGGCCAGAACGGCAGGAGGAGCTGGTACGGCGTGCGGTGCTTGTTGCTGGCAACCGACTGGAGCTGTGCAAACGCAAGCAGCTGGTGGAAGCCGTTGGCGCCTCCCATCATCGTCACGAGGCTGCAGAGACAGAGGAGGAGCTGCTCGCCGTCAAGCACGATGGCAAGCCCGCCCCACACTTCGGCACACGCCTCCGCGAGCTGCGGACGCAGCGTGTACGCGAGCCGCTGCATGATGGCAGTCACGGCCTGGAGGTCGGCCGTGGTGTCGCTGCCGGGCCGGTCCACCGTAAAGCCGAGAGGCACGATGCGGGCCGCAAGAAGCCGGAGCCTGCGGTGGGGCAGCTCGAGAAGACTCACGGCGTGGGCAAAGAGAGGGTTGCCGGCAGACGCCCGTGGCGGGGAGTACGAGCACCACACACGGTAGAGGGCCGTGAGAAGCTGCTCCTGCACCTCGGAGTCGCTGGAGGGTATGAAGGCCCGGAGAAGCAGGCACACGGAGGCGATGGCAGACGGGGTGTCGCGCTCGGTGCGCTGGCCGCTGCATGCAGCACACAGGGCCGTGGCAAAAGAGTAGTCGCCGGAGTAGAGACACGCAAACACCCCTAGCGATGCCGGCAGGCGCGGCGTGGGCTTGGCGAGCCAGGCATCGAGAAGAGCCGGGAGTGGAGCGTCACCGCCTGGGGTCCATGTGTCTTCCCCGAGGAGAGCGCCCACGGTGGAGACGGGCTCGAGCGCCAGCACGAGCTCCCGGTGCGCCAGCTCGACCTGCTGGTGCTCGAAGCGAACATCGGGACGGGGTCCGCCGCGCGCCCATGCAACGGCCGCCAACGCCTTGGAAAGCTCTGTGTCAGCAGTGGCAACGGTGGAAAACGGGGTGAGCAACTCGGGCTGGCGGAGGCGGACGCTGGCGGCGGCGATGCTGAGAGCGCTCCAGCAGACGGTGCCGCGGAGCTGGACCAAGCCGGGTCCGATGCCGGCGGCCACAAGGTCGCGGCACATGGTTGCGGTGGCGGCGATGCTGTCGCAGTCGTCGTCGTCGACGGCAGCCTGGACACTGGCCTGGAGAACGGCCAGCCGGGCGGCGTCGAGCACGCCGTAGGGGGGCGGAAACGGGCCCCGCGGCGGAGCGGCGGGCAAGCAGTTGGCCTCGTAGTGGGCTAGGGCAAACCAGAGGCGGCGCATGGCGGACTGGAGGCGGAAGCGGTAGGTGTGAGAGGGGACGAAGTCGCGCCACCGCGTGGCAGCCAACGAGAACAAGGCGGCAGCGATGGTCAAGGCGGCGGCGTGGGAGGCCAACAGGGAGAGGTGTGCCAAGACGGAGGCAACGTGGGCATCCATCCAGCGCTCGACGACAAAGCGGGCAATGTCGTGGCGGTGGCGCGGGCAGCGGGCAGCCACCACCGCCACCACGTCGGCAAGAGAGCGACGGCAGTGGGCGGCGATGGGCGGCGCGGGGCTGGCGAGAAACGGCGCCATGGCCTCGCAGACCTGCGGGTAGAGCACGTCAGGCAGCACGAGGGCGGCTGGGTGGCGGCGCGTGAGGTGGGCCAAGATGCTGAAGACATGGTGGATGGTCTGGACGGTGTCGTCGCCAATGTCGGTGGGGCTGGAGGCCGCGAGAAGAGCCACAAGCGCATTGACACACTGGACCGCCTGCAGCCGCGAGATGGGCTCGTTGGGAGCGGTGATGCGCAGGTAGAGGCGGTTGACGTAGTCGCGCCGCTTGCCCAGCACCGATGACATGCGATGCGGGAGGAAAAGTTGGGTGTTGTTGACTATATGGATTGTGCAGAGGGCGGACGGATCCGCGGGGCGGGGCTACCGGGTGCGGGGCGCAGGGCGCGGGCACAGGGTGCAGGGCGCGGGCGCGGGCGCGGGCGCGGGCGCAGGGCGTATGGACGGGCGCGAGCGCGGACGCGTGCGCACGTCACTGGCCGTAGTTGATGGGTCGCTTGAACAACAAGATGTGGGGCTCGGGCGCGTGGGTCTCGTAGTGGATCCAGCCGAGGCTCTGGGTGATGCCCAAGCCGCGCCACTCCTCCTCCATCAAGATGCGCAAGGTGCCGGACTCCTGGCTGAAGTAGTCGCTGGGAATGACCTTGAGCATGGACTTGGGGAGCATGACGTGGCGGTACTCAAACTCGTCGTCCGAGTAGCGCGGCAGGTAGTGGATCAGCTCCTGGAACTCGAGCAAGCGCGCGCGCTCGCTCTCGCTGAGGTAGCGCGGGTGCTGGGCCATGGGAAGAAGTAGCGCGTGTGGGCGTCACACGACCACGCGTCAGGGCCCGGATCCGCAGGATCCGCGCGGTCGCGCGGATACACCCATGCGCGACGCAGGTTCGCTTGCATTACCCGGGCACACGGGCGGCTGGCGCGGTGCAGCGGCGCGGGATTCCGAGCGCTGCGCGCCAGCAAGGTTTCACATCTGTAACGTAGCAACTCGACAACGGCGAGACGGGGCTACGCGGCGAGATCGTCGATCAGTGGTCGCCGCTCGCCACGCGGGCAGGCGCCGCCCTGCGTCCGGTCCGTGCCCGGTGCTCCTCCTGCTCGCCGCGTCCCCTGCCGTGCCCGCCGCCGTGCCCGCCGTTCTGCCCGCTGCCAAACGCGCTGTTTACCTTCCCTGCATCGCTTCCGGATCGGGAATCCTTCGATGCAGTCAACGCACCGCCGCACCGCTCTCCCCATGTTCACGGTGGGCGTCAAGCCGGCGCCGAGTGTGTGTGCCCGCGCCGGGGACAGCGCCCTTGTGGCGTCCTCCACCGGCGACGGCTACGACCTGGTGCTCCTCCCCATCGTGCTGCCGCGCTACCGGGACGTATGCCAGAGCGTGTTTCGCGAGTGGAACGCCCTGAGCCTGGGTCCCATCGAGGTGCCGCCGCCGAGCCTCCTGGAGGTGTATCTCATGGCCGGCCCCCACCTCGAGCGCGCCATCGGCTTGGTGTCGCTGTGGATCGAGCTCGAGCTGGGCGACCCGCACATTGCCGACTTTCTGTGCCAGGTGTTGGCCCACGAAGTGGGCTATGCCAGCTACCTCGGCTTGACCAAGGTCATTGTCGCGCCGCCCAAGGACGTGGACCAGCTTGCGTGCTACGCGCGCGCGTTGCTTGGCGTCTTGCGGCGCCACCCCGACATGTTTGTGTCGGTGCTGCTTCCTTTTTGCGAGGAGCCGCCCGACGACCCGCGCTCGTCGCACCGCCAGAGCACCGCCTCCTCCGCCTCGTCGCACGCCTCCCACGACTACCTCCTGACGTGGGAAATGTGGCACGCCTTGCGTGTCCAGTGCGACTACCACCCGCAGCTTGCGGTGCTGTTGGCGCTTCCGCGCACGCCCATCCCGCTGTACGTGGTTGACCGCTGGTTTGCCGAGCCCATCGGCGCCATCCTCGTGCTGACGCTGGTGTTTGTCGCCAACATGAAGTCCTACCCCGTGTTGAGCAAGTATAACCAGCAGATTGTCCACCGGTTCTTGGACAAGCAGCCCGTGCTCCTCCTCCACGGCACCGAGCGGGAGCTCGGGTTCGAGGGCGGGAGTGCGGCCTTTGGCAACTACCTCCACCACCTCTGTTCCGTCAAGCGCAAGACCAGCGACGACCACCACCGGCTGAGCGCCGACGTGTTGCAGCCGCCGTTGCAGCCGGCGTCCACCCTTCTCCCGCAGGCGGTGTACACCACCTTCGAGGCCGACCGTCCCAAGTACGCCCAGTACGAAAAGGCCGTGCGGCGTGCCATTGCCGACCTTGCGCTCAGCGTCGGCCTGAGCGGCTTGTGCATCGGCGTTGTGGGCGCGGGCCAGGGCCCGTTGGTGCAGCAGGTGTTGGACGCGCTTGCCGACCGCAAGATCACGCGGTTCCGCCTCTACGCGATCGAGCGCAACCCCGGCGCGGTGGTGCGTCTCCAGCAGCGCAACCGCGGCGAGTGGGACAGCGTGGTGCAGGTGGTGCAGGGCGACATCCGCGTGCTTGCGCGCCAGTGGGCGCTGAACATGGCGGACCCGCACGTGCTGCGGCCGCCGCCGCGGTTTGACCTTGTGGTGCTGGAGCTCCTCGGGCTGTTTGGCTGCAACGAGCTTCTGCCCGAGTGTCTCGCTGCGGTGGTGCCGTGGATGTCCAAGGCGGGTGTGATGGTGCCCCGCGCCTACTTTCTGTACGTGGCGCCGGCCTTTCTGCCGCGCATGCACCAGCGGGTGCGTGCGCAGCCGGCGGCGGACCGCTGGCACACGCCGTACGTGGTGAATCTCCAGTCGGCGTGTCTTCTCCTGACGCGCATCCACCGGAGCTGGCTGTTTGAGCACACGGCGGCGCCCGACACGGCGTTTGCGCGGCGCTGCAGCCTCACGTTCAAGGTGCTCCACAAGGCGACCGTACACGGGTTGGTGGGCTACTTTGCGGCGGTGCTCTACCCGGGGATTGTTCTCTCCACGAACCCGCAGTTCGACCCGGAGGAGCTTCCGGCGAGCCTACGTGGCGAAGGCGCGGATCCCGGGGCGACCGAGGGCATGCGGCTGTGGTATCCCATGTGGTTTCCCCTCGAGCAGCCGTTGTACCTAACGGACGAGACGGAGTTGGACGTGTCCATGTGGCGGGGGGTGGAGCACGGCGAGGCGTGGTACGAGTGGGCGGCCGAGGCCTTTGTCTATGTCGTCGACGACAACGGCGCCGACAGCGAGCAGGCGCGGGTGCGCACCGGCGTCACCAGCGTGCATAATCTAGGGGGCGGCGTGCGGTGGTAGCCGGCGCCGCGTGTCCCGCAGGGCCAGCACCGCGTGTCCCGCAGTCAGCGCCGCTTGTCACGGCGGCCCCTGCCAGAAGGACGCCCGGGCCGCGAGTCCCGTGGAAGATCTCTGCGCTGGTCTCGAGGCTCGGACGGCGGGTCCCGTGGGGGATCGCGCGCGCCCCTCCCGCGGGGCGGCTCTCTTGCCCGGACATCAGCCGCGCGCTCGTGCTCGTGCTGGCGCTGGCGCTCCGGTTCGCGCTCGGTCCACCCGCGCACCACAAACCGATCGGCCTGCGCATACCCAAACGACCTGTCGGTGCACACAACCGCTCCGCTGGTCTCTGCGGTGGCCACCTCCGCCCCGGCGAGCGTGTACACGGTCACCTTCCCCGTAACCCCCACCAATACATACCTCTCGTTCGGGTCCACTGCGACGCTCCGCACCGGCTCCGTTCCGTCGATGTGTGCCACGGGAGCAAGGCTGTCCGTGGCCATGATCGTGACAGCCCCGCACTCGTCGCCCACGAGGAGGAAGCGCCCCGACGGCAGCACCGCGAGAGCCGTCGCGGGCACCCCGCTCGCGCCAACGCCGCCCTGCTCGACCAACGCACCGCCAACCACGGCGAGAATGGCCACGGCACCGCTCCCGCTGCCCACCACAAGCAGCCCACCCCACGACCACGCCACCAGCGTGGCCGGTGCCGAGCCGACAGCGCTGTACGTGTCGGTGGCCAACACGTGCACGGTTCCGGCGCCCGCAACCGCCAACCACTCGCCGCGCGGACTGAAGGCGGCCCACAGCAAGCCGGTGCCGATCTGGATGCTGTGGGTGCGGCTGACCTTGGCACGCAGGCGCATGCTGGCGTCCCACACGTGCACGCCCGAGTCGTCGAGCGTGACGTAGGTCGACTCGGCGGCGGGGTGGAAGACGACACAGACGGCGGGCGCGGGCGCAGAGGCCACGAGCCGGAGCGCGCGGTCGTACATGCGCGTGCCGTCGCGGCCGCCCAACACGAGCCGCGAGTGCGTGGCGTTGTACGCGGCCGTCGCGGCCGCCTGGGCAATGGAGGGCATGTGCGGTCTGCGTTGTTTGTGCAGCGTGCCTATTTACACCAACAAGAACTCGATCTCTCTGTAGTAGTCCTCGCCCACCTTGTCGCGCACCTCGCTCTTGGTGAACCAGCCGTAGGGGCCGGCGCCGGCAAAGCGGCCGGCGTGGATGTGGGCCCGGATGAGGTAGTCGCGGGGCGCGGCCGTGTCGGCGGCCTCGTCCGCGGGCACGACCCGGCCGTCTCTGTAGCGCACCACCTGCGCCGGGGTGTTCAGGACGGTGGAGACGCGCATGTCGGGCCCGCCAAGCTCGTGGAGGCCCTGGGTGGCGGCCGTGTGGAGCAGGGTGTGCTCGGGAACGGCAAACGCCGGGAAGCGCCACAGGTCCGTCTTGGTGAGGAGGTAGAGCGTGTGCTCGAGCGCGCGCTCGAGCGAGGTGGTGTCGTTGGTCTCGTCGGCCTTGGTGGAGCGCGGCTGCGGCGTCACGGGCTCCACGGCGTCGCCGGTGAAGAGGTCCTCGGAGCCAGGCTCGCCGTCCTGGCGGAGCACGACCTTCTCGGCGAGCCGGCGGTCGCGCCCGTGCTTGATCTCGGGACGGCCCTCAGGGAAGTACACGTCCGCCTGCGGCGCCACGACGCCCGGCTGCATCTTCAGGAAGGCGTGCTCGGCGAGCGTGCCCTTCTTGAAGTAGAACAGCCGCGGGAAGGTCCACGCGAGACGCGCCTCGAGCTCCTGGTTGTACGCATACAACGCGGACTCAAACGCAGGGAGGCTCCGGGTGACCACCGGAGGGCGCGAGAGAAGGAGGCCCGCGCGGATCGTGGGGTGGGGCGGCATGCCGTCGGGTGTGGAGCAGTGGAAAAAGCGGTAGCGCTGTCCTGTACGCAAGCACGCGCGGCACAAGCGGCACGGCGGGCGCGACGCTTGCGCCGCAGGGTGGTGCCGTTACCCTGCCGCCGCAAACCATCGCCACTTTGTCACGTCTCCCGTTCGCGCCGCTAGCTAGACCATGGACGAGTTCACGGCTCTCCTCGCGCAGCTCCCGACGCTCCGCGCGCCCGGCGTATCCGGCACCCGCATCAAGAAACTCACGGAGCTCGCCGTGGCGAACGTGGCCGAGTCGACCGCCATCGTGCAGGCGCTCTATGCCCACGCCATGGCGACGCCCTCCTCCCATAAGCTCGGCATCGTGTACGTGATCGACCTGATTCTCCGGGCGTGGTATGGGCAGGTGCGCGACCAGCCGCGGCCCGGGCCCGGCACGCCCGAGGGCACTGCCGGTGCCGGCGTGTACCAGATCCAGCAGATTCTTCCGGCCGTGCTCAAGGACGCGTTGGCGTACATGATTGACGAGGACGAGCGGAACAAGGTGAGTAAGTTGTTGGAGATCTGGACCAAGGGTAGCACCTTTGATCAGGAGGTGATTGACGAGTGGCGGGTGCAGTTCTTCCCCAGCACCACGCCCAAGGGCAAGCCGACGCCGAGCGTGCTTGCCAGCGTGCCCGAGCCCGCCGCGGCGCCCCTCGCAGCCCCGCCTCCGCCACCGCCGGCCGACGGTAGCAACCCGCTGTCCATCTTGGCGGCGTTGGCGAGTCTTGCCGGGACCGGCAACAAGGAGCAGACGCCCGAGGCGCCCGCAGCCGCGGCGGCCCCCGCGTTGACGGCGGCCCCCGCGGCCGACCCCAGTGCCATTCTTGGCTTGTTGCAGCTGATGAGCCAGCCCGCGCCGGCCGCGCCTGCCGCGGCGGCCAAGTCGGAGGGCTCGTCGTACGTGCCGCCGGCCAACGGCCTGTACGTGCCGCCGAGCGCAGGACCATCGTACGTGCCGCCGAGCGCGGGACCGTCGTACGTGCCCCCCGGTAGTGGTCCTCTGGCTGCGCCTGCGCAGGAGCCGCTGGGATCGAGCGACCCCCGTGGCGACCCCCGTGGCGACCCCCGCGGAGGCCGCGACAGAGACAGAGACCCGCCGCGCGCAGCGCCAGCCGGGTACACGCGCGAGCGGTCGCCGCCGCGGGTGCGCGACCCCAGACGGCTTCCGCCCCAGGGCCATGTGATGGGCGAGCGGAACACGAACGACAACCCGCACTACCGGCCGCAGACGGTGATCATGGAGGCGCTTCCGCCGGGGTGCATCAAGGTGTTGCTGCGGACGCTCTTCATGGGCGGCATTCCGGGCCACATGGGCGACAAGGACCTTGCGGCGACGCTCAAGCCGTACGCCGACGTGCAGCTGGTGATTCTCAACTCGGAGCGCAAGCACGCGTTCATCAAGGTGTACTCGAGAGCAGAGGCGCTCCGGGTGGTGAACGACTTCAACAACGAAACCAACATGCGGTTGCGGATCCGGTGGGGCGTGGGCTACGGGCCGCGCGACTGCTGCGACTACCAGCAGGGCGTGAGTGTGATCCCGATTGCGCGGCTCACGGAGGCAGACCTCAAGTGGGCGGTGAGCGCGGAGTGGGGTGGCACGGGCGGGGCGCCGTTGCAGGCGGGGATGGTGGTGGAGGAGCCGGACATTGAGATTGGCACGGGCGTGTCGTCGAAGGCCATCTCGAAGAAGATGCCGACGAACCTGGCGCGGAACGGGCCGCGGTCGCACATGACGGAAAACGGGGAGTGGAGCGGGGCCCGCGGGCCGCAGTGGGGCGGCCGCGTGGAGGCGCCGGCGCAGCCCCCTGTCATGGCCGGCGCCCCGGCCGCCGCCGCCGCGCCGCCGCCGCCGGACTTTACGCAGATGATGCAGGCGATGGCGGCGATGAACGGCGGGCAGGTGCCCGACATGGCGCAGATGGCGCAGTTCTTCCAGCAGCAGCAGCAGCAGTAGTGGCTGGGCGGTGGCGGCGGTGGCGGTGTGCGCGCCCAGCTGGCCCTGCGCGGTAGTTTAGACATGCGCGTGTCTTCTTTCTGTGGAATCTTCGCGAAGTCGTGCCGCGACCGCGTGCGGAGCACGGCGCTGAAAAGTTTTTCCCGGCGCCACCGCCGCCTCCACCCTACTTCTTCTTCCAATGGCGAACTTCCCGAGAACGTGCTACAAGTGTGGCGAGATTGGCCACGTGGCTGGCGACTGCCAGCAGCAGGAGCGCTTGTGCTACAACTGCCGTCAGCCCGGCCACGAGCTGAACGACTGCCCCGAGCCCAAGCTGACCTCGCAGAAGCAGTGCTACAACTGCAACCAGGTTGGCCACGTGCAGACCGAGTGCCCCGAGCCCGTGTCCCTGCAGGGCACCAAGTGCTACGCCTGCGGTGAGTTCGGCCACATCTCGCGCGAGTGCCCCGACCCGAAGCTGGAGCCCCCGGTGCGCTCCCGCGGCCCGCGCGCCGGCGGCCGCCTGACCTGCTACAAGTGCGGTGGCCCGAACCACTTTGCGCGCGACTGCCAGGCCGGCGTTGTCAAGTGCTACGCCTGCGGCCAGTCCGGCCACATCTCCAAGGACTGCACCCTGCCCGCCGGTGGTGAGGGCGCGTCCGCCAAGACGTGCTACAAGTGCGGCCAGCCCGGCCACATTTCTCGCGACTGCGACGAGTAAGCGGCTCGGTGTCCGGTAATTGTGGGTGGTAGAAGCAGCGGAAGGGAGGTGCAGTCCTTGTGAATGGATCCCTGGAGGGTTGTTGAATACGACTTACGATCTGGATGGGCGGTGTATCTGTGTAGATAATTCGCACGTCCCTCTTACACGCCGCGCGATAGCGCACGTGCCTGCACCACCGTGCAACGTGCATTGTGTGGTGAATAAATACGCCGCGTGCCGGCGGCCCCGTCCGCGTGCCGGCGGCCCTCACGTCATGACATACTTCGGCCCGTCGCCGCCCTCCGGCACCGCCCAGTCAATGTCCTGCGCCGGCACCTTGATGTCGCACGTCTTGCAGTGGATGCAGTTCTGCAGGTTGATGTTGAACACCACCTCCTCGCCCTCCTCCACGTACTCGTACACGCCCGCCGGGCAGAACCGCTGCTCCACGCCCCGGAACTCCGCCCACAGCGCGTCGCCGTGCGCCTTCAACGTCGCCGCGTTGTTGAGGTGCGTCCCGTCCGCCTGTCTCAACCGCAAGTGGTTCCGCTCGTCCTCGTCGTGGTACGTGCCCGTTCTCAGCACGCTCGTGAGAATGTCAAACAGAAGCTCGCCATCCGGCTTCGGGTACTCGATCGGCGAGTGCTTCGCCGCCGCCTCCGTCGCCGCCGCGTCCGTGCCGTGGTGGCCGAACGTCCACGGCTCCTTGCCCCGAGTCACCAACGTCGTCAAGCCCGAGTACGCCAACCCGCCCCAGAGTCCGAGCTTGAACAGCGGCCGCACGTTGCGCACCTGGTGGAGCTCCTTGCGGATCCACAGCTCGTTGTACGCCGTCTGCATCTCCTCGAGGTCGATCTTCTCCTCGCCCGCCGCCAACCGCGGGAACATGGCCTCCGCCGCCAACATGCCGCTCTTGAGCGCCGTGTGCGTGCCCTTGACCTTCGGCACGTTCATGAACCCCGCCGTGCACCCGACAAGCACACCGCCGGGGAAGTGCAACTTGGGCACGCTCTGGAACCCGCCCTCCGTCAACGCCCGCGCGCCGTACGACACGCAGCTGCCACCCTCGAGCACGCTCGCGTACATCGGGTGGTGCTTCATCCGCTGGAACTCCTGGTACACCAGCACGTATGGGTTCGCGTAGTCCAACCCCGCCACGAGCCCCACGCTCACCAACCCCTCCCCAAAGTGGTACATGAAGCCGCCGCCGTACACGCTGTTGCCGAGCGGGTAGCCCACCGAGTGCGCCACGTGTCCGCGGCGGAACTTGGCGGGGTCCACCTCCCACACCTCCTTGATGCCGAGGCCGTACGTCTGGGGCCCGCTGCTGTCCCGAAGCCCGTGCTTCTTGATGGCCTGCTTGGTCAACGACCCGTGGCAGCCCTCGGCAAGCACCGTCATCCGCGCGTGGAACTCCATGCCCCTCTCGAACGAGTCCTTGGGCGCGCCGTCCGCGCCCACGCCCATGTCCTTCGTTGCCACGCCGATGAGCACCCCGTCGTCGTCGTACACCAACTCGTCCACCGCCGTGCCCGGGTACACCTCGACGCCCAACTCCTCAGCGCGCTCCGCCAAGTGGGCCACCACCTGGTTGAGCAGCACAATGTAGTTCTTGCCCACGTTCTTCATTTGCGGCGGCTCCGGAAGGGGCACCAGCGACTTGCCCCAGATCAAGCGCATCTCCTCAGACTCCACCTTGGTGACAAGCTCCTCGGGGAGCGGAATGCCCTCGTCGTTCTCGCCCGGGAACAACTCGCGGAACGCGCCCGGCTCGAGCACGGCGCCCAGGAGCGTGTGCAGCCCCATGTCGCCGGCCTTCTCGAGCACCACCACCCGGAGGTCGGTGCCGTGCTCCTGCTCCAATTGCTTGAGCCGGATGGCGGTCGCAAGGCCCGCGGGCCCGCCGCCGACAATCACCACGTCGGTGGGGTCCGCCTCGCGGGGGGCGGTGAGGAGCTCGCGGGCCTCCTCGGAGAGCGTCTTGAACGGCGCCTCCGAGGAGACGCCGCGCACCGCACGGGGGAACTGCCGGGCCACGAGTCGGAACATGGAAAAATGTGAGTCACGATGAGCACGCTTGCACACGCGCATCGGACCCTTGATGCGTGCGGGACGGGTGAGCAAGCCGCGGGCCGCCGGCGCGGCGGGGGACCCGTTCGAGGCGTACTTTGCGCTGGAGCGGCGCGTGTTGGATGCGGATTCCAGCGACGACGGCATCGACGAGCTCCGGGACATGTTGCACGAGCGGCGGGCGGCAAACGCGTCGCAGGCGCGCGGGGCGCGGGCGCGCCCGTCCTCGCCGCCGGTGCTCGACCCCGGGTTGGAGGCTCGGCTTGAGGAGATGGATGGACGCGCCGAGCCGCCGCCGCCACGAGCGGCCCCGGCGGTGTTCAGCCTCGCGGAGCAGATGGAGACCGAGCGGCGGGCGGTGGCGGAAAAGTACCGGGGCCGTGCCATGCCGCCGCCGTTGGCGCCCGCGGCGTTGGTGGCCCGCGCCGAGCCCTTCTTGGAGATTGTGCCGCGCATTCTTGCGGGCGGGTATGCGTCGTACTTCCACGCAGCGGCGGCAGAGATCCAGCGGACAAGCCCGCACGCGCAGCTCTCGCCGCAGGAGTTTGCGGCGTTGACGCGGCGTGCGGGTGGGCGGACGGTGACGCGGTTTGCGGCGGGGTACTTGGGGGCGCGGGGGCAGCTGGCGATTGCCAACGCGGTGATGGCGCGGTTTGGACACGAGGTGGAGGCTGCGCGCGCGCGGGCAGTGGTGCGGTTTTGGCTGGTGGAGTTGTACGTGAGCTACGTGTTGGCGAACGAGGTGGCGGCGCGCGTGGTGGCCGAGGACTTTGAGTGTGGCTTGGAGGAGGCGTACGCGGTGATGGAGGAGACGGGTGATTATGGCCGGTGGGGCGGGGGCGAGGTGCGCGGCGACACCCGCGACGACACCCGCGGCGACACCCGCGGCGACACCCGCGACGACATGCCCACGTCCCCGTCGTCTGCGTCGTCAGGATCCCCGCCAGACTTGCTACAGCTTTTATGACCTACACATCCTTCTTCTCCTTGATGAAGCGGTTCACCACGGTAACACCGCGGTCCAAGACCGCACCGAGACACACCACCCCCCCGATGCCCAGCACAACGCTCAACACAAACAGCAGCCACGTCTTGGCCAACTGCTCGCGGTTGATGATCTTCATGGGCGACATGTCAAAGTAAAAGTACACGCCCGGCACCCCGCCGCGGACATGGCGCAGGTTCGGGTGGTCGCCGTCGCGGCCGCCGCCCAACGGGCGGTCGTGCTTGGTGACGGCAATCTGGTTCGTCTCCACCGGCTTTCTCCCGTCGAGAAACTCAAACCGCGTCGGCACCACCTTGAGGTAGTACGAGTACACGTGCGTCTTGTGGTCCATGTCCACCTCGACGCCGTTGAGCGGGTGGGTCGTGGACATGTCCGACGCAAGCGGCAGCGGCGGCCCGCACGACAAGTCGTTGATGATGTGGTCAAAGTTGAAGGCGTCCTCGTACTTGTTGAACAAGGTGAGGTCGTGGAAGTGGTTGCCATCGCCGGTGATGCTGGCTCCGGGCGCAAAGTGGAAGTTGCCGCTGATGCGGTTGAGAAGCGCCAGGCCCTGCACACGGCACCCGCCGTGGATGTTGTCGCGGAGGTGCTGCACGTAGCCCTCGCTCTCGCACTGCTCAATGTCTGCACCGTCGTAGAACCCCCACCGGGCCAGCGCGTATGCCTTGCGCACGGCGCGGCAGGTGTTGCAGCACACCTTCACCGGCGGCGGCTTTTCGTCGTTGCCGTCCTGGCTCAACGCGCCGTAGCACGAGCCGCACAGCCCGTCCGGACGCGTGCCCGTGGTCAACTCCTCCAACAGCACGTTGACGTCAATCGCCTCGGTGCTCACGGCAGAGCCGTCGCGCGCAAGCGTGGTCTTCTTGAACCCGCTGTCGAGCACGTTCAACTGCTCCTGGCCGCTCACGTCGAGAATGTCGAACGTGAACGCCTCGCACGGCATGTGCGGGAACGTGATGTCCACGTTGAGGCTGATCTTCTGGTGGTGGTCGCGGTCCACCACCAACTCGGGGCGCACCACCACCAGCCGGTACTGGCGGTACTCGCTCGCGAGAAGGAAAAACACGAGCAACACGCAGCCAAGGGTGATGGCCCCCCCGCTCGCCGTCCGCACCTTGGCGTCCTCCACCGTCTTGGCAAAGAGGTCCAACGCGAGGAGTTTCGGGCGCGCCATGCTGAGAACACGTGGAGCCGGTGCGGGCGAGGTGTGGTGTGCGGGTGTGGGCGCCGCACGACGCCGCGGGGTGCGGCACGACCTGGCTGTCGCGTGCATGGTCGGCAGGCGACGGCAACCTCTAAGCCATGCGATTCTCCCGGCGGCAGCGGCGGATAGTGTTGCTATTGGTGGTGGTGGCGGTGGTGGCGACGGGCGCGGCGCTCGGCCGGCACCACGTGGACTGGGTTGTTGCGGCGTCGCAGGAAAAGATGGCGGCGTTCCGCCAGGCGCAGGACAAGACGACGGTGGTGCGCGTGGGTGACACGCAGCGGACGATGGCCGTGAAGGACGCGCTTGAGTTGTTGGCGCGGCCGGAGACCGACCCGCCGCCCGTGCGCCCCGCCCGGGTGTGCCGCTCCGCCAACACGGGCGCGCGTGTGGTGGAGTTCTCGCTCGAGTTCACCACGGGCGCTGTGCTCGGCCACCTTGCCGCCTTCCCGGACGAGCCGCTCCCCTGGTACTGGGGCGACTGGGTCGACTTGGGCCGGGACTTCCGAGCGCTTTTGCAGCGGGACGACAAGCCCACGTGCGACGACATTGCGGACGACCGCGGGTTCTTGCGAATGTCGGGCCGGTTGAAGCGGGCGGTGCCGCCCCGGGCTGCGGTGCGCACGCGCCCCTTGAGAAAGGCCGTTGGAGAGTTCTGTGTGCTGGACAAGGAGTACGCGCGGCGCCTCGGGGGCGGCTCCAGCGCCTTGTCGCTGGTGTTTGGCCTCGTGCGGGGCGACCCGGAGCCCGTGTCGATCCCCGACTGGCTCGTGTCCCCCGGGTTCCACATCACGTCGCCGCCAAATCCCGTGGAGTTGCCGGTGCTTGCGCGGTTGCACGGCAAGCTGTATCTCCACAGCTCGGCGCCGCCGCCGGTGCTGCTCGTGGTGATGGGCAAGCCGGGCACGCTCGACCGGTCGGTGGAGGTGGCGGTGGATGCCGGAAGCCGGCGCGCCTCGGTGGTGGCGCCGGGAGGCGTGGCGCAGGACCAGGAGTGTGTGGAGTGGGAGACGCCGTTTCGCACGGTGCTAGCGAACGGGCGCAAGCACGCGCCGGCAGCGGCGCAAGTGACGTTTGCGGCGAGCGACTTTAGCGTGGATGTGCAGAAGCTTCGCCTGGAGTGGGCCGGTGAGCTCAAGAAGGCGGCGCCGGGCTCGCTTGCCCACACCAAGGTGCAGCGCGCGCTCGAGTCGCTCGACAAGGCGCGGGCGGCGGGGGCGCAGCAGCCGCACTACTTTGTGAGCCCGCAGGTGCGGCCGTCGCCGCGGGGGGGGCCGGCGCGGCGGCCGACGCGCGACATTGGGCACTACGACTGGCGCTTCTACAACTCGCTGCATAGCGACACGGCGCTCCTGCTGGGGCCGCTGCGCAACTACCATCGGCAGGACGCGATCCGGCGGCTTGTGCGGCTGTGGTTGCGGTTCAGCACCGCGCACGCGATCCCGACGTGGATTGCGCACGGGCTGCTTCTCGGGTGGTACTGGGACGGGCAGCTGTTCCCGTGGGAGATCGACGTGGACGCGGTGATGCCGGTGCGGGCGCTCTACCGCTTTGCGCGCGACTTTAACCAGACGGCGGTGCTTGACCAGACGCCGCTCGGGCTCTACTTCGTCGACGTGGGCGCGAGCATCTTCTCGCGGGAGCGGGACAACAAGGAGAACCTCATTGACGCGCGCTACATCGACACGGCGACGGGCGTGTACGTGGACATCACGGCGCTCGCGGAGTCGCGGAAGGAGGTGCCGCGGCGGTTGGAGGGGGTGCGGCCGGTGTTCGGCTGCCGCAACAAGCACTTTGCGCGGTTGGAGGAGGTGCTGCCGCTCCAGCTCACGGCGATGGAGGGCGTGCCGGCGTACGTGCCGCGGCAGTTCGGGGTGTTGCTCCGGCAGGAGTACGTGCTGGGGATGCGGACGACGGCGTTCCTGAAGCACGTGTACTTGCCCGAGGTGCAGACGTGGGTGTCGCAGGACTCGGCGGCGCGCTTCGCCGCGGGCGGGGGCGGCGGGGACGGCGCAGGCGGGGGCGGCGGGGACGGCGCAGGCGGGGACGTGGTGCAGTTGCTCCAGCTGGACGAGTGGTTGTTGGCGCGGTGGCGGCGGCTGCGGGCGTGGGTGGAGCGGCACCGGCAGGAGATGGAGGCGTGGGTGGCGGCGGGCGAGGTGGCGGCGCCGTTCACGGGCACGCTCCGGCCGGCGGACGCGGAGGAGGAGGCGGTGGGCGGCGAGGCGGTGCTTGCGGATGTTGTGTAATGGCTACGCGGGGTTAGTACCGGTCTGCGGCGGCGTTCAGATATCTTCGGGTTTGTCTCATGAAACAATGTATCAAATGAGCTGGGTTAGAGAGGCAGAGCCTCGGTCTCATCACAAACGGCCGAGGGACATACAGGAAGAAGAAGGTGGGCGGACGGTTTTTTCAAAGTCTGTGCGCTCACCAGCCGACGCAGGCAACAAACACAAACAACTCCAACACGAAGCAGTGCACCAGGAGGTACTGCACGACGGGGCGGCGCAGCTCCTTGCCGCGGCCGCGCTTGACCGTGCCGCTGCTGACCAGCTTCAACAAGAACCACGCGTAGCCGGGGAAAACGAGCGCCAACGCGCCCCAGTGGACGAGCGCGCGCGAGCCCAACACCTGGCGCGCGAGCACGACGGCAATGATGGGCACGAACTTGTAGTTGACAAGCGCGACCAAGTCCCACCAGCCGGCCCCGCGCGAGTCGCCGCCGACGAGGTAGATGCCGAGCTTGAGCACCAACACGTCGAGCACCGAGAGGGCAAACGCCACGGTGGCGGTGTAGCCAAGCTGGTCGGGGTGGAACTCGCCCTTCACGCCGGCAATCACGCTCCAGAGGAGCACGTATGTGACAAAGCCCATGAGGGGGATGTAGAGGTCGGGCGCGTTGATGTCGGCCACCGGCGGCGGGTACGACTCGCGCGCGTCCTCGCCGACGCGCACCTCGCGCGCAAACCCGGCGTGGCGGTAGGGAAAGAGCACGAGCACGATCTTGCGGAGCACGTACGCGGTCGACACCTGGAAGTAGCCGTGGAGCTCGTTCTGGTTGATGTACTTGCCGAGGTTCAGCTGGAGGTAGCTGTTGCCCTGCTGGAACGCCTGCTGCGCAAACGGCGCCGCAAACCCGGGCGGGAGTCCCATCAGCGCCAGTCCGTCGAACCCCAGCGGCTGGAACCCGCCCTGCGGCGCGCCCTGCTGGAACCCGCCCTGCTGGAACCCACCCTGCGGCGCGCCCTGCTGGAACCCGCCCTGCTGGAACCCGCCCTGCTGGAACCCGCCCTGCTGCCCCTGGATGTAGCCGTGCTCCGGCTGCGGGTGCGCCATGCCCTGGTTGTACTGGTACAGCATGGTGTCGTGAAGGGCGATTATGTAATGCGCGCGCACACAGACAGCCACGCCACGAACTAGTCCGGGCGGGCTCACGCGCGGGGGCGGGCCGGCGCGCGGGGCGGGCGCGGCCGGAGACCGGTGTCTGGACCCAGCCCCGGCGGGCGCGGCGCAGCCGTCCTCGAACGGAACCCCGCACGGCGCAACCGCAATCAGCAATTTTTCACCGCACGTGGCTGCGGTTGCCACCATGTTCCTCTTCAACGGCATCCTAACGGACCTCCGCAACCGGGCGCCGTACTACGGCTCGGACTTCCGCGACGCGCTCACGTACCGGGTGGTGCCGTCGACGGTGTACATCTTCTTCACGAACCTTCTCCCGGCGCTTGCGTTCGCGCTCGACTTGTTCGAGCGCACCGACAACATGTACGGCGTGAACGAGGTGCTTCTCGGGCTGGCGATGGGCGGCGTCGTGTTTGGGCTCGCCGCGGGCCAGCCGTTGTGCATTGTGGGCGTGACGGGGCCCATCTGCATCTTCAACTACACCGTGTACGACATTGTGCGGCTGCGGGGCACGCCGTACTTCCCGTTCATGTGTTGGATCTGCTTGTGGAGCATGGTGATGCACTTTGTCATGGCCGCCACCAACCTCGTCAACTACCTCCGGCTCTTCACCCGCTTCCTGTGCGACGTGTTTGGCTTCTTCATCTGCGTGGTGTACGTCATCAAGGGCATCGAGATCCTCGGCACCCAGTTCGACGAGCCGCTGCTGGCCCAGGGCTACCTCTCCGTCACGATGGCGCTCCTCATGGTGTTGTTTGGCGTGGGCTTGAGTACGTTCGGGCTGCAGACACACTACTTCCGGCCCGGCATCCGCAAGTTCATCTCCGACTACTCCACCCCGCTCGCAGTCGTTTTCTTTACCGGGTTTGCCCACTTTGGTAACGTCGGGGCCACGCCGCTCAAGCGGCTCCCCATCCTGCGGCTGTTCCACCCCACCGCCAGCGGCGAGCCCCGGCCGCACGGCTGGTTCATCCACTTTTGGGACATTGCCGTTGGTGACGTGTTCCTCGCGCTCCCGTTTGCCCTCCTCCTCACGGTCTTGTTCTACTTTGACCACAACGTGCTGTCGCTCATCTGCCAGCGCTCGCAGTACCCGTTGCAGAAGCCGTCGAGCTTCCACTGGGACTTTTTCCTCTTGGGCGTCACCACAGGCCTCGCAGGCATCCTCGGCATCCCCGCCCCCAACGGTCTCATTCCGCAGGCGCCGCTCCACACAGACTCGCTCTGCGTGCACGACCGCGAGGGCCGCGTCGTGGCAGTGGTGGAGCAGCGCGTGAGCAACACCGCGCAGGGCTTGCTCACAATCGGCATGATGACGCGGCCCTTGCTTGTGGTGTTGCACACGGTGCCGCAGGCGGTGCTTCTGGGCTTGTTCTTCATCATGGGCATTCTGGGACTCAACGGCAACCCCATCAGCCACCGCATACGGTACATCTGCATGGAGCACCGCTACACGACGCTGGAGCACACCGCGTTCTACCACCAGTGGTTCTCCGAGTTTGCGCGCGTGCTGCCCCGATGGCAGGCGGCCTACACGGCGCTCGAGTTGGTGTGGGCCGCGGCAGAGGTTGGCATCACCCAGACCAAGGGCGCGGTGGGTTTTCCGGCCGTGTTGGTAGCGGGCGGCGTGGTGGCGCACTATCTCCGTCTCGTGGTGCCCGCGGCCGACTTGGCGGTGTTGGATGGACCCGCGGCGGAGGAGCTGGTGTTGGCCAACTTGCGCGCGGGCTGGGGCACGGACAGCAGCGAGGACGCAAGCGTGGAGAAGGGCGTGGTGCGCGAGCGCACGCGCGAGAGCAGGGCCGAGCACGAGGCGTAATGCGGCAGGGCCGGCGTTTGTTAATGCTATATGGAGACGCGGAACCGCTGGCGCCGTGCCAGAGCTCTAGCTGGCGTTCTTGCCGGACTCCAAGTCCCACACATTCCAGGGAAACCACACCACCGGCGGGTACACGGTGGCGAGGTGCCACATGGCGTGGCCGTCGAGAAGACCCCAGAGGGGCGGGGCGTCGAACAACTCGAAGCACATGCCGGCGAGGATCCAGAGGTTGAGCGCGACCGGGACCAACGCAATGTAGCGCACCTTCCACGGCACCGGAAGGAGACGGAGCACGGCGTTTTCGTGCTGCACGCCCGCGAGCGACAAGGCCTGCTGCTGGTGGCGGCGGTATGTGCGGATGCAGTGGGCGGTCCAGAGCACGTTGGAGCACACGCCCACGCCCACGTTGAATGCCGTGTTGTAGGCATAGTCCCAGCGGCGGAGGAGACGGAGAAAGTGGAGGCCGTACACGGCGGCGGCGGCGGAGTAGGCCGCCGCCAACGCGCGGCGGCGCTCGGGGCGGTACCACTCGCCGAGCCGCACAGCAATGGCGACGAGCTGGGCCATGATGATGGCGCCCGCGAAGAAGTAGTCCAACGTCTCGGTCACGGGAAAGTCGCGCGTGTGGAACACGGCGCTGGCGAGCCAGCCGGCGCAGCTCACGTACAAGAGATGCATGTAGGTGGTGTACATGGTGCGGTGGCCAGGCGCGGCGGCGGCGCGCGCACGCCGCATGACGGCGAGCTGGCGGTAGTTGGTGGCCAAGTTGGCGAGGCTGAACACAACGGACGCGAGCTCCTGCACGCCGAGCACGCGCACAAACGCCCACTTGCCGTAGAACTGCACGGCGGGGCGGTGTGCGTGCTGCCGCTCGGCGCTGACGAGCCGCTGGCACTGGTAGCTGCAGTCGGCGGGACAGGTCCAGAGGAGAAGCAGGAGGGCGGGCGACTGCGGCGCAAAGGGGAGGCGCGTGTCGGGTGCGGCCAGGCCCTGGCACAAGCTGTGCAGGCACTGCAGGAGACAGGTGGCAAACTCCGGGAGGCGGTCGCCGAGCGACGCAAGCACCCCGGCGGCGGCGGCGAGCGGTAGGAGCCGCATGGGCGGAGATAACAGCTGTGGATTGGTTTTTTATGCGGCGCGCGCGACGTTGGCGTCGATGTCCCACACGATCCAGGGGTACAACATGAGGGTGGGGTAGATGGTGGCAAGGTGCCAGAGGGCGTGGGCGTCGACGAGGTCGAGGAACGGGGGGAAGTCGAAGATCTCCAACAGCATGCCGAGGACAACCCAGAGGTTGAGCACGAGCGGGAAGAGGGCGTACTGCTTGCGCGAGGTGACCCAGCCGTGCGCGCGGGGCACGAACGGCGGGGGCGTTGGGACGGGGGAGGGTGCGGGCGGCACGGCCAGCGCTGGGGGGGTCGGCAACGCGGGCGCGGGTTCTGCTGTTTCCGCAGCCTTTCCCTCGGCTGCAGACCCCGCCTCCGCCGCCTCCGCCTGCAACGCCTGCAACTCCTCCCGGAACTCCTCCTGGCGATACAAGCGCCAGCACAACAAGACCCACACGGCGTTCTGCACCACACCGCACGCAACGTTGGCTTGCATGTTGTACGTGTAGCCCCAGTCGATCACCAAGCGCGCCACGTGGGCACCGTACACGGCGCCGCAGGCAAGCGACCACCGCCAGTGGGCGGAAGGCCGGCGGTACAACTCCCAGTTGCGCACGCCGACGGTGTACAAGCCCGTGAGCACCGTCAAGCCCGCCATGTAGTAGTCGGCGCGCTCGGTGACGAGGAGATCGCGCACGTGGAAGACGCTGGAGCAGGTCCACGCGCCGATGGACACCACGGCAAGGAGCATGATGTGGAGGTACATGCGTACCGCGGCCACGTCGGTGGAGCGACGCCACGCGGCGTGCACGCGGCGCAACCCCACGGCGTGGGGCACGAGGTTGCCCACGCTGAACACGAGCGAGAACACCTCCTGGATGCCGGCCACGCGGACGAACGGCCACTTGCCGTGGTACTGGTACAACTCCTCGCCGCGCTGCTTGCGGTCGAGGTGGACTGCGCGCTGGCACCGGTAGTCGCAGTCCAGCGCGCAGTCCCAGAGAAGAAGCAGGAGCGCGGGGGCGACTCCGGAACACAGCTGCACGCACAGCGCGACACACGCCTCGAACTCCTCGAGCTCGTCGCCGGGCAGCGCCCACGCGGCCGCGATCAACAAGAGCCAGAGACGCATGGGGTGCGAGACGCGTCGGCGGGATTGTGCATGCATGAAAATATCGTCTAGTGGCGCCAGCCGGCGGGCTCGTAGGGCAGCTCGAGCGCCGTCCAGGGAGCGAGGGGCTTGTGGAGAGGCTGCTGCGGGGTATGAGGGGGGAGCAGCATCTCGAGGTCCTCGTCGTCGTCGCTCCAGACGCTTGCGGGCGACAACGCGAGCGAGGGCGGACGCAGGGCGCGCACCGGCGGCTGTGACAAGACAGGCGTGGCGGACACGGGGCGGCGCCGCAAAAGGGGCACGGCCCCCCACACGAGAAGCACGAGGAGCGCCACCACGAACGCGGCGTTGCCGGCGTGCTGCACCCACGGGCTGTGGCGCGTGGGCGCGAGCGCGGGGTGCATGTTGAGGAACTCGGTCTTGGCGCCCTCCGCGGGGTCGATCAGGCCCTGGGTGGAGCGGAGGGGGAAGTGGTAGAGGAAGAGGCCCAAGCCGCGGTCGGTGACGTCGCGGAAGGTGCGCTCGAACAGGTTCTCGGGCACGACGTACATCAAGTTGCCGGTGGCACGGTATGCGTGCTCGCGGAGGAGCGCCGGGTCGTACGGCTTGGGCGGCATCGGGGAGCAGTGGGCGGCGGCGTTGCCGGGGGCTCCCTCGGGGTTTATATGAGTCTAGCCGAGTCGCTTTTTTCTGGCATGCAGCCGTTTCCCGGATGCCGCAGCGAGGTGCGTTGCCGCGATGCACGGGCGATACGGAGCGTGCAGTCGGAGCGGCGGCCCGCGCGCCGTGGGCCCGGCAGGCGCGTGGTGCGGCGCGGCGGTGTCGGGAGGCCCCGGCCGCCGATCGCGGGCCCCGTCCCGGCGCGGTCGCGGGCGCGGTGTGGCTGGTTCCGCGCAAGGCGGCACATGCGCGCTGTCGTCATCGCCCATGCGCACCGCCCAATCGGGCAGATCGCGTGCAGGATGTTTATCAAGCCGTGCGTATTTATAGCGGGGCCACAGAACGGCCGTTGCAGCGCGCGGCGTGCTGGCGCCACTGAGGCCGTGCGCGCAGCCCCGCGCAGCCCCGCGCAGCCCCGCGCAGCCCCGCTGTCGTGGACCGACCCACGCAGTCCCACGCCGCGCCGCGCTCCCCGAGCGCTGCCGAGACGAGCCGCGCCGCCGGCCCTGTGCCTGCCGGCTACGCGCCATTCTCGTCTGACACCTAGCGCCAGTCCGCGAGCGCGTCCTCAAGCAACCGGAGGTCCAACGCGCGCGCCACGTTGGCAAACACCTGCACCTCGCGCGCGACGCTCGTGTGCGGCACCGTCTCCTCCCAGCCGCCGCTGCACTCGCAGTGCGCCGCCAACACGCCCGCGCGCATCCGCGCGCACTTGCCGCAGCGGAGGTCCTGGCTGTAGAAGCGCCCCATCGCCGCCACCGCCTCCAGCACCAAGCGCTCCTCCAAGGCAATGCGGTTGGCGGCCCGCCCACACCGCGGGCACGCAAACAACGCCGCCTCCTCGTCGCGGCAGAAGTCCACGTCGTACACGTGGTGGCAGTGCGCGCAGCCCACGCCGCTCACCACGAGCAGCGTGCTCGGGTCGGCAAACTGCGCCTGCGGCAGGAACTCGCGCACCTCGAACAACGCAAGCACCTCCTGCCGGAGAAGCGCCACCTCCATGGCGTACGCGCTGCCCGCCCCGAGCACGCAGAGCACGTCCTTCGCAAGCTCGAGCGTCGGGTTCGACATGTCGCGGTGCAGTCCCCGGAGCACCGGCGCCCCGTACTCGCGCCGGAGCTCGGGGTCCATCATCAGCTCCGTCTGCTTGCGGATGAGGTGCCGGAACCGCTGCACGAGCGGCCGCCGGAGAGACAGGAACACGTCCGTCACCGCCAGCGTCTCCTTCTTGACGAGATGCCCGATCTGCGTGAGCCGCTGCGACAGCACGTCGCCCTCCTTGTGCCGCACCAACGCGTCGAGCACCACCCCGACCCAGTCGTGGAACTCGGGCTGGAGCACCGCCGGGAGAAACTGCGGCGTCAACCACCGCCCCGTCGCCTCCAACGTCTGCACCTCCGCCTCCGTCACCTCCGCGCACCCGCGCCCGCCGTAGTTGTGCCCGTCCACCCACACCAACACGTCCCAGTAGTGGCTCACGCGCACGTCGAGGTACGTAAAGTGCGGCCGGCTCCGCACCGCCTTCACCATGTACTGCGCATATGCGTACACCGTCTCCACCTGCGGCTTGGACGTTGCAAGCACCACGCGGTCCCGGTCGCTGTACACCACCCGCAGCCCCATCTTGGCAAACTCCGAACACAACAACATATGGTTGTGGAGTGTGAGCGTGTGGAGGTGGTGCGCCAACACAGGGTCATACAACCGCAGCGTCAGCCCAAACACCCACGGCACGAGCTGCTCCACAAGCTGCTCCGCCGTCGCGTTCGCCCCCACCGCCGCGTCCCACCACCCCTTCACCATCGTGCGGAGCGCCGCGAGCAGCGGGCCCTGGAACGCGTCGCTCGCAAGCGCCCCGTCGATCGCCTCCGCCAGAAGCGCCAGCGTCAAGAGCGCGTTGATGCTCCCGTTCTCCACCTCCATCTCCACGCACGCGCTCGTGTACATGTCGCTGTTCAGCCGGCTCGGGAACGAGAGATCCACCGGCGCCCGCACCGCACCGCCGAGGTCCGGGAGCGGCGCCGACAGCCACCAGAGCACGCACTGCGCCTGCACGAGCCGCCGCGCGTACTCCACGTCGATGCCGTAGCTGCCGCCCGCGTTGCCGATCGGCACGTTCGTGTAGCGCGCCGTCGCCACGAGCAGGTCCAACGCCGCCGCCACCAGAAGCCAGCACGCGGCAAGCCGCCGGTAGAGCTGCGGCTGCCAGTTGAGCAGCGGGTACGCCGAGCTGCTGGGCGGGAGCCGCACGCACGGCACGTCTGCGAGCACCGGGAGCGCGAGCGCCGTCGGCAGCAGCACCGCCACCACCGGCCGCAGCCGCTGCTCCAAGAGCTGCAGAAGGCACTTGGTGAGCGCGCGCCGCGCCGCCAGCGGAGACGTGTGGTGGGAGACCTCCACCGCGAGCGCCGAGGTGTACGTGATGGTGGGCAGCGTGAGCCGGGCCTCCTTCAGGGCGTACACCTGCTCGTACGTGCTTGCCAACGCGCGCTCGCCGATGGGCGGCGCCAGCGCGGACGGCCGGAGCACCACCACCTCCACACGCGCCTCCCACGAGCGGAACACCGCGTAGATCTCGTAGCCGTTGGCCACTGTGTGCACGATGCACGCCACGTCGCCGAGGGCGGCGAGATAGCGCAGGTGCTCCACAGGCTTGAGGTCGGCAAGGTCGAACCCGTGGTTGAGGCCGCGCCCGAGCGCACCGAGCTGCGAGCTGCCAAACTGCACGCAGCACCCGAGGCTGAGAATGAAGCGGTCGACGGGGGTGAGTTCCGACTCAAACACCAGGAGCACGCTCGGGTGGCTGAACACCCCCGAGGGCGCCGCCCGCTCGGCGAGAAACTCCTCCTCCGAGAGCGTGACCCGGTAGGTGCTGCCGTCAACCGGCACGGGCACAGTCACGTCGCACGGCTCGAACGCAAAGCGCGACTCGGGCACGGCGCCCTTCACCGCCACGTACACAGTCCGGGGCACGTGCACCGTGAAGGACGACACGCTGCCGTCGACCGCCACCAACGCCGCCACGTCGCCCGCCGCCGTGCCCTCGCGCACCAGCAACACCTGCCAGTGCAGACCGTGCAAGTGCTCCGCCTGCCGCCGCACCAACAGGTGGATTGCCAGCCGGCGCGTGTCGCCAAAGAGCCGCGTGCGGTTCTGGCGCGCTGCCCGCTCCTGCTCCCACTTGACAAACTGGTAGCGGAGGAACATCTGGTAGTCCTGGAACATGTCGGGCACGCGCTTGGCCGCCACCATCGCCTCGAGCTGCTCGTGCATGGGGTCTGCGTGCGCCGGCTTGCTCTCGACCTTGCGCTTGCGCAGCGTCACCTTGCCGCGCCGCACCGCCGGCTCTGCACCGCCGACCGTGTCCTCGATGTCCACCATGTCGCTGGGCTTGCCCTTGGTGAGAAACAGCAGCAACAGCGACTGCTTGTACGGGTCGTTGTCGCGGGCGATCTTCTTCTGCAACCACTCCGGGTGCTTGACGCGCGGCACCGGGTTGGACACCCCCTGCGAGGCGGCGGGGATGGTGATGATCTTCATCACCACCAGCGCAAGCCGCTCCTTGTAGTAGTCCCAGTCGATGATGTCGCGCGGGTCGAGCAGCTGGAGCCCGCGGTCCAGAAGCCACCGGCTGAGGAACCGCCGCTTCACCTCCTCGTCGGCGGAAAACACAACCACCGGCACGGCCCGCTCGGTGACGGGCGCGCCGTGCGGCTGCCGGGAAATGACGTATTTGCACGCCAAGCCCTTGTCGCGCACCGTCTCCTCGCCAAAGAACTGGCCCAAGCGTTTGGCGGTCGTGATGGAGGTCAGCTTCTGGCCCTCGTACTCGCCGAGCGCCTTGGTCATCATGCGGTTCTCGCAAATGAGCTCGATCAAGTCCTCGTCCTCGAGCATGGCGCCGCGGCTGTCGAGCACATCCAACCAGCGGTTGGCCACCAGTGCCACCGCGCCGTAGCACAGCTCGAGCGTGTCGCCCTCGAGAAACAACTTGAAGATGTCGCTCTGGAAGTTCTTGACGAGCTGGAGCTCGCCGCGCCGCTTGATCTCAAACCCCTTGAGCTCCGCCAACAGTCCGTCCTCGTTGAACACGGCGTAGCGTTTCTTGAGCCCCTTGCCCTCCTCCTTCAGCGTGGGCAACACCATCGCCTTGTACGGGCCGTCCACCTCGAAGAAGATGGAGTTCTCCAGCTTGGTGGAGTACGCAAGCCGCTCGGCGTCCACCAACTCCTGGTACTGGTGGTTGGTGAACTGCTGGTGCACCAAGTAGTTGAGCATCGAGCACGGGTACAGCACCTCCAACTCCTTGCCGCTGTGCATCCGGAACCGCGCAAACTCCGGGAACAGCTTGGGGAGGATGCACCAGATACCGTCCGTGTCCAACTCGAGCGGCCGCCCGAGCCGCTCCACCAACCGCCGGGCCATCTGGATGATGGTGGCGCCCGTGAGACAGGTGATGCCCGCCATCTCCATCAGGTACCACCGCAGACCCTTGCGCATCACGTAGCCGTAGAAGGAGTTGAGAATCACCTTGTGCGCGAGCTGGAGCGAGTCGTACAACACCACCATCTTGCGCGCCTCGTCCTTGGCGTGGCCCGTGTCGGCCTTGCCCACCTTGCCCTTCCACACCTTGGCGAGGCCCTTGAACTCGTAGCGCCGGTCGCGGAAGTCTCGCACCGTGTTCACGTAGAACGGGTTCTCGCGCTGGCAGATGACGCTGTCGACGCGCCGCACCTCGGTGTTGCGGAGCCGGTGGTAGACCTTGCGCGAGTACTCGCCCACGCGCTTCTTCACGAGCTGCGCCTGCTCCTTCGCCGGGAGCTCGTCGAAGCGCCGCTTGGGGAGCCACGGTCTGGCGGGCGGGAACTCCTCCGCCTCCAAGGCGCGCTTGATCATGCCGTAGTCGCTCGTGTCGGCCGGGTAGAACTCGCCGCGCCACAGCCACGGGAGCACGCGGTTGCACGTCTTGCCCGGCCGGTTGAAGTCGCACGCGGCGCAGTCCTTCTCCTGCTTCATGCTGTCGGGCTGCAAGCGGTTCGTGGTCATGATGTTGGGGTACATCAGCGCCACGTCCACGTGGTAGATCAACGGACACTCGTTGCGCACAGGCGTCTCCTTGAGGGCAAGCAACCGGGCCTTGACGTCCTCGTACACCTCGTCAAAGTTGGCCACGTCCTCGACCTTCTTCTTCTCCTCCACCTCGATCAGGAAGCGGAGCGCCGCGTCGAGGTCGCGCACGAGCTCGTCGATGGCGGTGGGATCCACCTTGAAGTGGGTGGAGATGTCGGAGCGGAACACGCCGGCCTCGAGGCTCTCCACGTGCCCCCCCACGTACGTCTCCAGCTCCACCAAGTGGCCGTTGTAGAAGCGCTCCAAGGGCTCGGTGTGCTTGTTGGGGAGAAGAATGCCGCCCTGGTACGCCTGCACCATGAGCAACATCTCGCACAAGGTGCCGGTGCCCTTGCGGAGCACCTCGTCGGGCTTGAGCGGGAGAATCGTGCAGAGCGAGAAGATGAACGGGTGCACGTACTTGGAGTAGAGGTAGAAGGTGGCAACGGCGTCGGAGACGGAGTACTCGGCAAGCACCTGTGGACGCTCGCGGGCGTACGGCACCATCAACTCCGGGTCGAGCTCGAGCGGGTTGTAGCCGAGCTTGGCGGTGGTGACCGCCTTGAGACCCTGCAGGCCCTGCGGGAGATACAGGTCGCGCTGCACCCAGCGGAAGCAGTCCATGTGGGCGCAGTACTTGCTCTTGAACTCGCCCTCCAGGTCCTTGGCAAAGCCAATCTCCTCGAACATGTCGAGGCCGTTGGCGGCAGCGCGGGTCTCCACAAACGGCCAGTCGAAAAAGTCGCCGTTGAAGGTGGCAATGACGGTGGGGCGGGCGTCGCGCACGTGCTCGAAGAAGCGCTGGAGCACCGCCTTCTCGTCGGCCTCGTTGAAGATGGTGAACTCGCCCTTGTACTCGGGCCTGGGGGTGTACTCAAAGTCGTCAATGTCGGTGCTCACGATCTCGCGGTTGGTGATGAGAAAGCCCTCGCCGTCGATCATGTACGAGATCATCATCACCTGGTCCTGTGCCGCGTCGGGGAACTTGAGCGGCGGCTTGGTGGTTTCGATGTCGAACGCAAGCACCACGGGGTCGGCAAACGCAAGGAGGTCCTTGCGCTCCGTGAGACGCACGGCACCGTTGTCGCCCACCACGTCGTACCACTTGCCCACGCGCACGTCCAGGTCGATGGCGACGCGCACGTGGAAGGGCACGTCGTACTCGCGGATGTCCTCGAGGCACTCGCTGGTGTCCATCTTCTCGTGGTAGTTGGCGTTCACAGACGCGTAGAGGTCGCGCAGCTCCTTGCGCGTCTGGTTCTCCACCACGATGGGCATGAGCACGCGGCGCGCCTCGAGCAACGCGGTCGTCGAGCCAAACTCGAGCTTGAGAAGCGTCAGCGTCAAGCCGACAAGGTGGTTGGGCATGGCGAGGTCCTGCTTCACGACCCGCGACACCGTCTTGAGACTGCCCTCGAGCTTGCGCTTGAGAAACTCCTCCACCTCGTTCTCGCGCCCGGCCACGCACTTGATGAACAAGTACGGGTCAAAGGTGAGCGTGGCCTTGAACAGGCCGCCCTCTGCGTCGAGGAAGTAGTAGTCCACGCCCGAGTGGCCGACGAGGCCCTCGCCCGCCGCCACACACGTGGTGTGCATGTTCACCAACCAGCCGGTGCGTCTGCCGGCGTCGTGGCGCGCAAAGCCCATGACGGCGTCGACGGCGTCGATGCGCAGGGACACGTCGGGCCGCGTGGGATCGCCCACCATCGGCAGAACCGCCACGGGCTCTGCGGCCTCGCGGTCGTCGATGCTCGACCCCCGGATGCTGCTCGGCGGAGGCATGACGCGTGGCGAGACGCGTCCGCGCGCCGCGTTTGCGTGCCGCCAAACCGGCCGGTCACGTGTATGCTCCGGCATGCACTGGGGTATGTACAGGATCTAGTGCGCGGCGGGCAGCGCGCGCGGCTGGAGCAACGGCAAGTGCTCCTTGCTCAAGAGCAGGCGGGCGCGCATCAACTCGGAGCGGACGGAGGCGCTGGGGGTGTCGAAGCGCTCGGCGTAGTCGGCCACCACCAGGTTCACGACGTCCGCGCGCCCGGCGTTCCGCGCGTTCATGATCAAGAACAGGTAGGTGTAGCTGTTGGGCCGCTCGAGCGCCAGCTCCAGCGCCCGCATGCGCGCGTAGTAGTGCATCATCTTGTCCATGTTGCGCAACCGCCCGAACTGGATCACCATCACGTTGCTCATGGCTGCGTTCACCGTGTGGCTGCGCACCACCTCCGCGTACAACTCCTCCGCGCGCGCCGGGTCGCCGTGCTCGAACTCGCCGTTGATCATCATCGTGTACGCCGTCTTGGTCGGCTTGTAGCGCTTGAAGTTGCGCATGTAGTCCCAGATGGCGCGCGCCGCCGCAATGTCGCCGCTCGACTTGAGCAACCCGTCCATGATCACCGTGAGCGTGAAGACGTCGTTGCTGAGCCCGTTCGCCTCCATCTCGTCGAGCAGCCGCCGCACGAGGTCGAGGTTCGGCTGGGTCCCCGCCGCTGCCGCCGACTTGAAGATCGCGTCCACCGTCATGGTGTACGTGGCCTCGTCCGGCTTGCCGCCGAGCTCCGCCAACCGGTCCAACCACTTGCTCACGCTGTCAAACTTGCCCTTGGCAAGCTGGTGCTTGATGAACTCGTTCACCACACGCGGCCGCGGCACGTACCCGTCTGCGCCCGCAAGCGTGTTGAACATCCGGGTCGCCTCGGCCGCCCGGTCGCGGCGGACAAGGTGCACCATGTATGCGTCGCGCACGAGGGCGTCCGCGCCGTGTTCCGCGTACAACTTGTCGCACTGCGCGTTGCGGTTCGCCTTGGAATACGCGTCGATCATCGACGCGTGGATCTCCTCGTCCGCAACAATGCCTGCGTGCTCCATCGACGACCGGATGATCTCGATCCGCTTCACCTTGTCGTCGCCAACCACACGGTTGTCCTTGGCCACCGCCAACATGGCCTGCGCAAACACACTCGTGTTGAGCGGCGTTGCGGACGAGATGCTCGCATCAAACACGGTGTAGGCGTCCTCCAACTGGTTCGTGTGGATGAAGAACTTCATGAACTGGCTGTAGGTGTCCATCTCGAGCGGCCACTTGTCGGCGATCTTCAGCACCTTCTCCCACATGGCCTTCACCATCCGCGGGCGGTCCTCGGCGGCTGCCTTGTACGCGCGCTGCACGAGCTGCGGCACGTACTCGAGCAGGTTCTCCTGGAGCTCGCGGCACATGTCCAACACCGCCGTCAGGTGCACCTGGTCCGCGTGTTTCCCGCTCTTCATGTACGTGTGCATCTGGCGCCACGTGAACAACTGGTCTGTGCCGAGGAGCTGCTCCGCGAGATCGCGCCGGGGCGCCTCGTTCTCGCGCTTGCACCGGAGGAGATACGCAGCGTACGTCGCCTTGCTCAACTCCAGGTGGGGGAAGCGCGGCCCCGCCGACAACCACCGCCGCACGTAGTGCAGCTGGGCCAGCAGGTACTCGGCCCACACGCGGAGAGCCTCGTCGAACTGGCTCGCGCCGCTGAGCCGCTGCACGTACGCGAGGTAGTGCAGCACGTGCACGAGCTGGCGGTCCTTCAACAACTGGATCACCTCTTGCGGCGCCTCCAGCCGCTTCACCAACTGGATGCCGGCGGTGAGGAGCGCCTCCAGGAGATGCATGCGCCGGACGCCCTGCTTGCGCGCGAGGAACTCCACCGCCTTGTCGAGGAGCTCGAGCGCCTCCTGCGGCAGCCCGTTGGTGGCCACGTCCTCGAGCTTGGTGGCCATGTCGAGCACCTGCTGCGGCACCGGCGACTCTTCCCGACGCAGCCGCTTCTTCCACTCCGGAATCAGCCGCGCGGCGGTCCCGGCGGCGGCAATCGTCGCGGACAGGGCGGCGGGCGAAGCGGCCGGCGCACTGGCATCGGCGCCAGCTGCCGCCGCCACGGACTGCATGCGCACGCCGGCGCGCGCCGGCGCGAGGGACACGCGCGCCACGAGCGGCGCGGCACGGCGGGCGAGAAGAAGGTGCATATGGAAAAATCAACTACGAGGCACGGGCATAAAAATCGGGATTGTGGGGCGCCGCGCCGGGACTCACTCCTCGGCCCGGGACGGCTCGCCCCAGCCCATGGCCTTCCAGAACAAGGGGCGCGACTCGCTGGTCCAGCGCCTGACGCGGTCCACGGCGGCCCCCACCAGGTCCAAGCCGGGACGCACGTCGAGGAAGAACGTGGGCATGTCGTCCTCCTCGGGACCGCCGTAGTAGTCGATCACGTAGCGCACCTCGCGCCAGCCTCCGCCCTCGTGGCGCAACACCGTCCAGTCGTGGCGGTCGAACGGCGGCGTGTCGGAAAAGGTGTTCGGGAACACCTTGGCCAACGCGAGGTGGAGACGTGCCTTGGGCAGGAGGTCGTGCGGCCGCCCCGTGAAGCGGAGCAAGCGCGGTCCCTCGTCCGTCGTGTGGTCGTTCTCCCACATGAGGATCTCCTGCCACGCCTCCTCGTTGAGGAAGTTGTGCACGTCCACCATCAGCTCCACGGCGTCCTCCGGCACGGGGTCCTTGCCGCGGCGGAGCATCGCGTTGAGCATCTGCTGCGGCGAGGGGTACTCCCACACGCTGCCCAGGTCGTCGCCCCTGGGAATGGTCGAGAGCGTGCGCTCGGTCGGGAGCGCCGTCTTCTGCCCCGGCGCGAGGCCCGACGAGATGTGGCGCGGCATGTTGTTGAGCGGGTTGATGTCGCCCTTCACCGGCGGCGCCGGCCCGTCCGTGGCCCGCATCGGGCACGTGGGTGCCGCCGTGTCCCGCATCGGACACACCGCCTCCGCCGCCGCGGCCGCCCGCAGCGGCTTCTGCTCGTTGCCAGCCCAAAAGAAACCCATGGCAGAAAAAGCGGCGTCCGGGATGACCTTGCCGCTTCCGCAGGTTCTCGACGGCGCGCTCGGCACCGAGCTCGACGCGGTGCACCCGGCCGCCTCGCACCACCCGCTCTGGCTGCTGCTCACGCTTCTCGAGCACCCGGACCGCATTGCCGCCATCCACCGGCGCTACGTCGACGCCGGCGCGCTGCTCGTGCTCACGGCGCTGTACCAGGCCAGCGAGCGCGGCTTGCTCGAGCACGGCGCTGCGCACGGCATTGTCTCCGCCGCCGACTGCGTGCGGGTGTTTGACGCCTCGGTCGCCGCGGTGGTGGCGGCCGGTGCGCGCTACGTGGGCGGCTCCATCGGGCCCTACGGCGCATACCTCGCGGGCGGCCAGGAATACACGGGCGAGTACGGCTTGGCCGAGCCCGAGACCGAGCTCCGCCGCTTCCACCGCCTCCGCTTGGACACGCTTGCGGCGCACCCGCAGGTGGCGCTCCTTGCGGCGGAGACGGTTCCGCTGTTTGCGGAGGTGCGCGTGTTGGTGGAGATGCTCCGGGCGCAGCCCAAGCCCTTCTACGTGTCGTGCTCGATGCGGGACGCCGCACACCTTGCCGACGGCACCAGTGTTGCGGACGTGGTTGCGTGGGTGGCGGCGGACGTGCCGGCAAACTTGGTGGCGCTCGGGAGCAACTGCTTCCCGTTGGCGGCAGCCTCGGCCACGTTGCGTGCGTGGCGCGACGCGCTCGCGGCAGCCCACGTGCAGGTGCCGTTGGTGGTGTACCCAAACTCGGGCGAGGTGTACGACGGGGAGAGCAAGGCGTGGACGGGAGACGCGGCGGGGTTTTCGGAGGCCGAGGTGGCGGAGTGGCGGCGGCTTGGGGCGGAGTTGGTGGGCGGGTGTTGTCGGGTGGGCCCCTCTACCATTGCGAACGTGGCGGGCTGGGTGCACCCGCGGTAGACGGCGGGCCCAGGGCCGCCAGCTGGAGAAAGGAATATGCATTGGTCGCGCCGCATGCCGCCGTTCGTGCTCTTTGTGGGCGACCTCCAGTACGACGTGCGGGACCGGGAGCTCCTCGACGCGTTCCCGGGGGCATCGAGTGCCCAGGTCATGACCGAGGGCAGCCGCTCGAAGGGGTACGGCTTTGTGCGGTTTGCCACGGAGGCGGCGCGCGCGGCGGCGCTCCGCGAGATGGACGGGGCAAAGATTGCGGGGCGGCCGGTGCGGTTGAGCGAGGCTAGCGCACGGAGCGGCGGCGGCGGCAGCGGCGGCAATGGCGGCGGCACACGCGTGGAGCCGGCTGCAGCCGCGCCGGCCCAGGTGCAGCCGGCGGTGTCGCCGCACTCGCACGGCGGGAACCGCGTGGTTGCGGTCCAGGGGATGCGGTTGGTGACCGCGGCCGACGTGCGGGCGTACTACGAGGGGTTTGGCGAGGTGGACGAGGTGGTGCGCGCGAGCAGGCCGGGCGGGGGCGGGCGGGACGGCGACGAGTGGCGGGTGCGGTTCAGGCTCCGGGCAGAGGCGGAGCGCGCGATCCAGTTCACGGACGAGATGGAGGTGTGGGGCGTGCGTCTCACGGTGCGGTGGGCAGACGAGCTTCCGCGTGACCGGGAGCAGGTGGAGTTCGAGGTGGTGGGCGGAATCGAGGCGAGCGAGCCGGGGTTCGCTGCATAGAGACGGTTTTTTTCATGGAGACGGAAGAACAGGTTGTGGCGCGGCACCGGAAGGAGGCGCGGGACTTGGTGGCGGCGCTCACGGGGATGAGGAAGCAGGCAAGCAAGAAGAACCGGAAGGAGGTGAACCGGCGGTGCGAGGAGAAGCAGCGGGAGGCGGACGAGCGGTGGGCGCAGGAGTTGGCGGCGGTGCGCGGGGACGCGGCCGCGGAGGAAGCCGTCGCGGGCGACGCTGGGGCCGAGGCCACGCCCGAGACGTTGTTGGGGTTGGTGGAGGAGGCGGTGCCGGCGGACACTGGGCTGGCGGTGCCGGTGCTGGCGGAGGAAGCGGCGACCCCGGCGCGCAAGCCCAACCGCGCCAAGGCCAAGCTTGCGAAGCGCGCGGCGGCCATGGAGCAGCTCCGCGCGGAGGCGGCCTCGGAGGCATCGACGCAGGTGGACTTCCGGGCGATTGAGCTCGAGCACATGGGCGCGCTTCTCGCGTCGCGGGGCTTCACCGAGCACGAGGTGGTGGCGGACGGCCACTGCCTCTTTGCGTCGATTGCGGACCAGCTCCAGGCCACGCGCGGCGTGGCGGTGGAGGTGGGAACGCTCCGGGCGCAGGCAGCGGCGCGCATCCGAACGCACCGGGACGAGTACGCGCCGTTTCTCTTTGACGAGGAGACCATGTCGGTGCGGGACGTGGACGAGTACACGGCCAAGATCGAGGGCACGGCCATGTGGGGCGGTGACATGGAGATCTTGGCGCTTGCCCAGCACTACGATGCGCCGGTGGAGGTGCTCATGAGCGGGCGGGCCCCCTTGGTGTTGAACGAGAGCGCGGGCGGGGAGGGCTGGACCTTGGCCTACTACAAGCACGCGTTCGGTCTTGGCGAGCACTACAACAGCGTGCGGGTGTAGGCGGTGCATTCAATACAGGCCTAGTTCAAGGGGAGGCCCAACGCCTCGCGCTGCGACTTGGACGCGGGGTCGAAGTACGGAATCTCCGCCAACAGCGTCACGCGCGTGCCGTGGCGCGGCTCCGAGTTCTCGTAGTCCCAGATGGCAAAGTGCTGCGACACGCGGTTGTCCCAGAGCGCCGACGTGCCGAGACCCGCCTTGGTGGGCTTCCAGTTGAAGCGCACCTGGATGTCGAGGTTCTTCTCGAACACCAGGAAGAGGTACTCGAGGATCGCCGCGCTCTCGCCGGGCTCGAGGCCGACAATGCGCACCGTGTGCCCGCGGTTGATGAACAACAGCTTCCAGCCGGTGACGGGGTGCGTGCGGATGAGGGGGTGTTCGCGCTCCACGTGCTTCTTGCCGTTCAACGGGTCGTTGCGGTCAAAGTACTTGTGGGCGGAGCGGTGGATCGCCGTCTTGCCCTCCAAGAACTCCTGGAGCGCGGGCGACAACTTGTCAAACGCCGCGTAGCCACTCACCCACGCCGTGTCGCCGCCAACCTCGGGGATGGTGTCGTTGTGCAAGTGGGTGATGCCCGCCGGCTGGTGCTCGTGGTCCAAGTCCGTGTGCCAGCCAGAGGCACCGCCGGGGTTCTTGAACGTGGACTGCTTGAGGCCGGTCTTGGCCCAGTACTCGGGCCAGATGAGCGTGATCCCAGGGAAGCCCGGCACCGTGTTCTGCTGCGGGTGCACCTCCACCTGGCCAAAGTACTCCCCGAGCTCGAGCTGCTTCTGCGGCGAGAGGTCCTGGTCCCGGAAGAACACCACAACACGCTCGGCAATGAGAAGCGCGAGCTCGTCCCGCTGCTGCTCGTTGAGGTCCGCAAGCTGCACACCCACCAACTCCGTCCCGATGTGCTTGGTCAAGTGCTTCACCTCCTTGGCCGCCGCGAAGAGCGCCTTCTTCTCGGGGTCCGCGTTCTTCCCGCGCTCGATGTACGGGTAGTCCTCGGCCCGGATGGCGTACGCCTCGTCCACAAACGTGGGGATCTCGCTGCTCGGCGGCTGCTGGGGGTACCCCTTCAGGAGGTCGATCCCGTACTTCTCGTACCGCTTGCGCGTGGGCTCGGGAAGGAGGTGCGCGTACGGGTGGAACCCGCCCTTGGGCTTGCCGTCGGTGAGGTCCACGAGGATGGAGCCGTTGCCGGTGCTCTCCAACCTGGTGGCCTTGAGCTGGGCGGTCGTGGACGCAACGTCGGGGGTGGTGGTGGCGGTGGCGGGAGCCATGGTGGTGATGGAGCGCCAGGAGGAGGCGGTGCCCGCGCTCTTTATAGCCGGCCCGCGGCGCGGCATTAGTAATCGGCTACTGTGGCGGTGCGGAGTCGTGGCGCCGGTGCCCCGCCGGCCGCGAACTGTGGTGGCGGTCACCCCACGCCCGGCCCCGGGAACACCACCGGGATGTCGTCATTATGCACGTGGATTGTGGATGCGCCTGCGGTCCTGCATGCGGGGCCGGCGTTAATGCTTGTGCCGGCACCCGGGCGCTCCTGCCGGCATCCGGGGGGAAGGGCCGCACGGGCGTGGGCCCGGCGCTGGGCTGTCCCTGTGTCGCTCGGCGAGACACACGTGCGCACCTAGTAACGTCCATTGGCACGGGCCGGTTCTAGTTCAAGGGGAGCCCCAACGCCTCGCGCTGCGACTTGGACGCGGGGTCGAAGAACGGCTTCTCCGCCAACAGCGTCACGCGCGTGCCGTGGCGCGGCTCCGTGTTCTCGTAGTCCCAGATCGCGTAGTGCTGCGACACGCGGTTGTCCCAGAGCGCCGACGTGCCGAGACCTGCCTTGGTGGGCTTCCAGTTGAAGCGCACCTGGATGTCGAGGTTCTTCTCGAACACCAGGTAGAGGTACTCGAGGATCGCCGCGCTCTCGCCGGGCTCGAGGCCGACAATGTGGCTCGTCATGGCGCGGTTCACGTACAACAGCTTCCAGCCGGTGGCGGGGTGCGTGCGGATGATCGGGTGCTCGCGCTCGACACGCTTCTTGCCGTTCAACGGGTCGTTGCGGTCAAAGTAGCTGTTCGCCGACACGTACACGGCCGTCTTGCCCTCCAAGAACTCCTGGAGCGCGGG